>CM024699.1:16572191-16699372 GCA_014182845.1 Corymbia calophylla
TTTGCCAAAATATGTCAAATCCATTAATTACAACATACATTCTCACAACATTCTTGAACTGTTCATGAGATTCAAATCTCATGCCTACACTAAACATTTCATTAGTATGGTCACTCATAGGATCATACCTATTAACCCTTAGACTTGATGTGTCAATGGTTTCTTCGAAATCATCAATATCGAGTCCACTTAGAGATTCGTTTTCAAAATTTACCTCTTCACCGGTTGCCTCATTTTCATTTGAAACAATATTTATGGTGGAGTCTACAATTGAATTTCGACCATCATTTGCCTCCTCCTCCTCCTCCTCCTCTTCGAATTCTCTCATCAACTCCCTTGTCACCGACTCTTCATCATTTGATATATTTGGTTCTCTATCAATGTCATCATTGCTACTTTCATTCTGTTAGAAAACACACAAAGTCAAAAACTAATAACTAAAAACAATATTCGAATATAAAGAGTCAACAATTGAATGATCTTACCATTGCTTTTCATTCAACCGAGTAATACTCCAATTTTTGACGAGCAAAATTTGCAAGCACAACAACGGTCAACCTACAAGTTCAGTGTGAAACACATCACATTCATTGAAGCGAATTGTAAACAACACAATTCACATCTTGGGAACCATTGCCTATTACAATAATTAACCAACATTCTTGTGTGATTAAATACTATTCAAGAACCTAAGGACTTTGAGCATATATTTTGTTATGAGGTGACACAATGAAAGGTGCCAATAGGCAGAATAGAGAAACAACAATAGCAAGCCCCAAATGTGGAGCTTTTAACTAGAATCACACACATAGCAAGAATAACAAAAGCTAAAAAATACAAGATGCATGCAGTGGAGGTTGAATTCTTATCAGTGACGAATTCAATTGATGCCTCAACTTTGGCTATTCTAGAATTTCACCATTTGCTACTCACTGGCAACCATCACTAGTTGCCATAGAAACACCTAAAGCACAAAGTCATGGTGAAAAGAGATACGAAAGTAGCGGAAGTTTAGTATTGTACTCAATGGCTATGAAATTACATAAAAAAATCCTATCTAATAATTAATAAATTGATTAATAACATGTAGACTATATCAAAACGTCTTCAGATTGAGCAATTTTAGAAATTATTCATGACAATATCTCAGGAACATATCATCAAACAAGTTATATATGCTCGACAAAAGGAGAAACAACACATTAACAAGCTTGAATTTGGTAATAATCTTGCACCGATTCCACTGTGGACAATAGTAATCAACAAAAATCAATTTGAATCATCATGAAAATTAACCTAAATTTAGAAGAAGAGACCTCAGCATTTTCGTTTCATTGACCCGAGCTCTAAGATTTAAAGTCAGGGGAAAGACAAAAGAATAGATACCCAGTTGTCACAAGGGCTCTTTGCAGTTTTCACCACCCTCTCCTTCGAGTGAGCGACTAAGTGGGATCCTGTACAGGGAGCAATCAAGCACTATGACATCCACCACTCAGCCGATTCACGGTGGAAGTCCTCCTTTCTGTGATTAATCCCTCCAAGTGAAACAACTCAAGAGGCTAGCGCACGGAGAGGGGCTAGCATGTGGAGGACAGAAAGCCCATTAGTTCTGGTGTCGTGTTGTGGAGAGCGAATCTCTCTTCGAGCGCAAATTGAAGAAGCAAAAGCAAGCCCTAATTTCTCCAATTTTCAGAGCAAGGATGGTCACAAGCAAGAGAAGAAGAGGCAATGAGCTGTTGTTTACCCCAATATTCAGAAAAAGGAAAACCAGCTTTTTGTGGATTTTTTTCCATGTCAAATTTTGGGATGATGTGGAATTGCCATATCAAAGGAGTTAACGGTGATTTTTGACAGAGGGTAGATTTGGGATTAAAGTAAAAGTTGAGGGTTTTTTTCGAGACAAAAAAATTTTGGGGTATTTTTGGGACTAAAGTTAAAGTTGAGGGTTTTTTTTTATGGAATTGACCCTTTTTTTCCTTTGCTTTTTCAATAGATCGGGTTGGTTTGAGATGGCGAGTTAATGCGTTTTCCCTGTTAAGGGTCAAACTCAAGTTGTTCATTTTTGGTTTTCCAGTTTGTCTCCCCAAGAAATACCGGCGATGCCAATGAACTATGCAAACATTTGGTCGAATGGATATCATGCGCTCTATGTATATGTCTTCACCTCTGTCTCTTAGTTATGAGATTTGTCTCACTGATTTGCTAGACTTTATATCTAATTAATCATCTCTTTTAAAAAATCCATATTGCCTGCCTTAAAATTTTTAAAGGGATAAAGTGTATCACGAGCCCTAAAACTTATCATCAAAGTGTAGTCAAGTTCTAAATCTTTCAAATGATGCAGTGAAGTTTTAAAACTTATTAAATCAGTGTGATGAAATCTCTACGTTAATTTCATCTAGTTAGCTAATAGAAAAAGGTAACGTGACTCTTTTTTATTACTTTTTTTAAGCTTCATGCTACCTACCGAGTCTCGCATAAGGAAAAAAATTAAATTTTTTAAAAAAGGAGAAAAGAGTAAAAAGATTTAAAAAGGAAAAACCTCGTAAGAAAGAAGGAGGAAGACTTCAATGGCTTCAATGTGGACTTCTCCATATCTTCATCTTCTTAATCCTTTCTTCTTCTTTTTTTCCCGAAATTATGAAGGAATCTCGAAAGTAGATGGACAAGGTATGAGATTCTATGGTGCCATTGCCAACTATTATAAAAGTTTAAGTTTTTAAATGAAGACGTGATTTATTATTTAAATATTCTATCAACCTCTTATGCTTAGTTGGGTCTTTTTGCATAACACTAAGCATGTAAATATTTCAGTGGCGAAGAAAATAGGGACTTGAAATGATTTGAACTCAGGACCTCCTGCTCTAATATCATGTGAGATTTTATGGAATTATCGTTACCATTTTAAAAGCTTAAGTTGTTAGATGAATGTGTGTTTTGTTTGAATCTTACCATCCCCCTATTTGCTTCTTCATTTAAATATTTCAACATTTAGTATTAGACAAAAAGACTATACTAAGTGTGAGGAGGAGTGATTGAACATTTAAATATAAAATTACTCTTCTAACAGCTTAATTTTTTTAGAAAAGTTGGTTGTGATCCCACAGGTGAGGGCCGGTGACCCTTGTCGGCCATTGTATGAGGGCGGTGAAGCCCTCATCGATGGCAAACGAGGGTCACTGAGCTTGGAAGAAAAAAAAAGAAGAAAAAATGAAAAAAATAATAACAAATTTAGAAAATTTTAAAAAATTTTAAAAATTATCCACGTCATCATTTATCTTGTCACGCAGAATGGTTGGCATCCACATTAGCGATTTCCAACTAAAATTGGCCGATTTGACTCAATCAGCAAAATGTGAAAAAGTTTAGGACTCAGTTGGCAAAATTGAAAAATTTAAGACTAAATTGGCCCAAGTGCAATAGGGTTAAGACTTTTTTGACAATTTTCTCAAAAAAACCATGTCAGTATCTTTTACTATGAGATACCATTGACACTGGTACTAGTTTCTTGTCTTTATTGATACCAAAGAATCATTGACATATGGAAAACTAATTTATCATTTGCACTCATGATAGTAGATATTTGTATCAAAAACAGTTTTGGAATCATCAAAATTAAATAAAGATATTTTCCCAACAATCTTCTCATTTTTTATGATAACCAAACTATCATGCTAATGGGAATAAACATGATATGAAGAATGTTGCCATTAAGTAAAGAGAGACTGCTCAAGAGTAGATTTTTCTTCAGATGGACCAGTCATAATTATAAGTCACTTGAGATCTTCAATAAGCATAGTGAGACGAATGTAGAGATTCAATTCAATATGAGACAGGCATCGAGAGACAACATAAGGATCTGCACTGAAGATAAGATGGAGTATCACATATGGATTTAAATATTGCCACAACTATGGCGTTACTTAAACATAATTGTTTAACATCTTAGTTGAAAACTATTAATTATTAATCGTGCTCACAACATACTTATCTAAAGATTGTAATTAACACCTCTTATGTATTCTCTCCTTTTTTGTCAGCATCAAATAGAATAAAAATTGATGTCATGACAAGTGAAAAAGATGCATTCATTCATCCAAGTAGCGCAAAGGAAATGGGAAGTAGAGGAAGAGGGAAAAAGGCAGAAAAGGCTAACTAGATCGAACCAAACTGGCCGGTTCAAGGTGATTTCTAAGAAGATTAGTTTGGCTCCCAGTTCAACCTAAGGAATCGACCTGATCAAACCAACAAACCGACCAAGATTTTCTAATGGGCTAGTTTCTAGTTCCACAAATTGGGAATTGATCATTCCCAATCCAGTTCTTGGTTTCAGGGGAAATCGATCATGCCTGCCACCAACATACCTAGTAAGTGATGTGTCAACACCTTAAGGATAATTGTGCATGGACATACAATTATCTTCTAAACTTAGATGATCGCAATCCCAATTTGCATAGCAAACGGTTATGTCGGTCGTATGAAAGAGTTTATAAGTTAAGAGGCTGCCAAATACCGTGCGTCACATTTTAAATTCCTCAAACCGCAATGTGTGTATCTCATACTCGTGTCGGTCTCAGACCAAACCCTTTTAACGTGGTTGAGTCAATAGAGATAGCCGCAACGTGTGAGAAAAGCATAGTCTCGTGGGTCGCGGCAAAGGAAATAAAAATCAAGCAACGACTTCACTAAAAGCTGGCCTTTTAGCAATTAGCCATACCCATCATTACCACTTTGACCTTTTGGATCGGTGCGTTTTGATTTGGTCCATGTGGCAGGAAATTTCTCCAAGAAGACCGCTAAAAGACATCCTACGCATTCAATACGTAACGGAACGTATGCAATTATACAACTATGTATATATACTTTTCCCAGTCAATGCGCCTAAATTTTCTTTGGTAGCCAAACCTCTACATCTCTTAGACCTTTTCAAACATCATCATTTCCTCTCAGATAGGTTGGTGAAGATACTTGTGCACTTTTCTTTAATTATAAAATCAAAGTTTGAGGAATCAATGGTCTTTGTACAATTGCAGCACTTATAGAAGGTTAGAGACCCATTAATATAAAAAAAAATAATGATTTCTAAATACTTGACAGTATCGAATTTAGGTTTGAAAATTTCTAAATTTAGGATGATATCATTACATCTTAAACTTATCTTATTCAATGAGTGACTAGCAGCGACCCCAATTGAAGGTTTTGAATGGGTTTTCAGGAAAAAAGATGAGCCGAGATCCTTCCTCGTGCTTCAGACTTGGAACTTCAGAGAGTCAACGCAGTATTCGAATATATTCTTAATTTTTCTGAAGAATATTCCATCATTTTGAGAGTGTTGATCCAAAGTTGGCCCAAGAAAAACAAGTAAAATATAACGCAATAATTTAAGTAAAGAGTCTAATGTTGTTTTACCTGTTACAGCATTGACCGAAATGGGAAAGAAAAGACGTTGCGTAGTTAGAAGTTAGGTTGCATTACGTTTGGGTGATTATATTCTGACGATAGAGGAAGAAGCTTTCTTACAACATGAAATTTCACGAAACAATTAAACGTCAGAGAAAGTCTCAAAAAACAAAATAAATATATGCAGGAAAAACTATACAAAAACACACATGAACTTTTGGAGGAATACACGTTTGCCCCGAACTTCTAACTGATATATATGATGTCCGTATTGAACGTTCATTTTGTTACAACTGTTAACCTTCCGTTATTTTTTCTGTTAACGTGTGTACTGCACATGACTTTTGAGAGGCATAACTGTACTTTTATCTTAACAATTTTTTAGGAAATCTCCTTCTTACCCTCAACTTTCTGTAAGCAATGGAAATTAATATAGATTTTTTTTTTGTCGAAAGTATATATTCCTCTTATACCTCAAGATCTCAAGATATGCATGAAAGATTAAAAACAAAGTAAATCCCAAACAGTAAAGTAGAATAATAAAGTATAAACTGCCGTAATAAACACACTATTATCCCATATGAACAGAGCATCGAAATAGAACAAACATGGCTAATCACCGAATCTCACATCATCCTAAGCAATGAATACACATGGTAATCTCCTTATCCAATAGCAATGACTTGTCTAGTGAATGGTGCACACTGAGGTTCAGCGTCCTGAACACCATCACCATACGGTGACACCAAAAATAGATTGAACAAACTCATGAATTTTAATTTAGGTCGAGAGAGATTAAACAAGCATGGAAACACCTATGAGGAACTCCTAGATCTCAATCTAGATTGGGGGGAGAGCTCCCAAATCTAGGTCCAGATTGGCCGATGAAAGTTTCCAAAACTTGAAAAAGTCATATTGTCACACCTCGATCTTTAAGCACGCGACAACCCCTGATCATTTGCGGTCATCTAAATGTGATGTTTCAGGATTTGTTGCTAGCCGGTTTGTTTTATCTTTCATTTAAGCATATGCGAAAATGAATCAATCAACATCCAGCTAATCATAATAATAGGGATAGTGGAAAGATACGGCAACGATTGCACAAACACTACTTTTTATTTATAAACATGATTAACTTTGGGGAAAACTATATAAGCACTGTTCGCGACCAATTTCCAACGTGGCCTACAAAAATATATCATGGCTGGGTTAATCTACTTTCATAAAAAAGGAGGGCCAGTCAAAAGGTAGGCACCAGCCACCTACACATACTCCTCCGAGTCAGAATACTTAGATGGGGGATCCTTTACGGTGCCATCAGGGACATTGATGTTCATAGGATCCCAGACCTTAACACCTAAACTCTTGTCTGGTGGCCCGTCAAAGTTGCGTAGTGGGTTCCAGACACTCTCCCCTTGCCTGATGAACCAAGCTTAAATACATGGGGCACCCACATATCCAGTCTCTTGTCCACCTAGATGGTAGTGACGTAATGCTCGTATACATAGACGTGACCATAAACTAGGTGCAGTGATGACTATGGTGCCTAGGTCCATGGGAATACTAAATCGAGCTGGGTAATGCCCCATACTAAGGTTTTGAAAATAGTTATAATAACAAATGAGATATAACATAGTAAGTTAAAGTCTTAAGCTTTGGTTAGGAAGTCCTTTCACCTCGAGGCGTCCTAACGTGCGATTTATTATCGATGTCAGATCAATAGAAAAGCAACCTACGTTTTGCCTTAATTATTAACGTGCATAAGTCCTCAATTATAAACAGTTATAATAGCCATCGATTGCAACCACAAGTATTCTTACCTTACTTTGGCACACATGCCCTGCATGATATAATCAATCACGTGCTAATATCAATCCATCAAGTAAAATTCATAATTATATCACATATCCACTTTTTCATGCACAATATACTCATGCGTGTTTCAATTATTATGACCCATGGGTCACTACCAACACTTGTGTTGACAGTATTCCGGCATGACCAAACATCGTCCTGCCCCATTGGGCATGGCAACTTCATGGAACTCCCGCCCAGATGGCATTCCTGGATGAGTATCGGTCCAACTTCAACCGCAACTCGACATCTAGACTTTCGCCGGGCATCTGGTAAAATCGAGCATTATCTCCCAAACTCCTGTTGGGGTGACGGTTTCCTTTTTGTGACCATGCAAGCATGACAACCACTCATATCCATTTCTTTTCTTTTCATTTATCCAATGTAATCATAGTTCATGCCCATACAACAGTTTATTGCAATTTCATATGTACAGTGCAATAAAATAATCTTAGGTCGTCACATAGATATACTCAAATTATATGCTTCCAATCACAATGAATGTTCATAAACTTAGTGTATAAACTAAGTAATTGACACATAAAATATCCATTTATCACCCTATTGTGATTACCAACAATTAATTATAAATAATTAACATACCCAAATTCGGTTATAATTAGTTATTACTACAATAATCAATTATTGGTAAATGAATTTATCACAATTAATTATCACTAAAATAATTGATTAACACTAAAGGAAATAACAACAATTAATTATTACCGTAATAATTAATTAATACTCAAAGAACTAATCACAATTAATCATTTCCACAATAATTAATTAATACTAAAGGAAATAATCATAAGTAATTATTTCTGTAAATGATTAAAATTATTTCCATAAATAATTAATTATCACAAAATAGATTATTCATAATTAATTATTTCCATAAATAAATAATTATAATAAAATAATGCTAATTAACTAATTAATTAACATTAAACATAATTAAGCTATAGTTAATCCATACTAAGCAAGATTAGTGAAACTACTTATCATTAAAAATAATTTTACCACAATTAACTCCCTAATTTAGATTAGCCCTAAATTAATCTACCCTTAATCGAGATTAACCCCTAATTGAGGGTTTAGGAAATGAATTCATGGGTTAATCGGTTTGAAGGTATGGGAACGACAGCAGTGACAAGGGCGACGATGGACAGGCTCTGGATTGGCGAGGGAGTGGCGGACGGTGGCTCACAACAGAGGATTTGCTTTCGATGGGGTTGCCTGTGAAGGAAAAGTGAAGAGGCGATGGCTGGTGGGGCTAGATGGGTGTCCAGACAGCGGCTAGTGGTTGGGCATGACGACAATAGCTCCGGCGGACGGTGGCAACAAACGGTTAGGGGCGGAAATTTGGAGAAATGAAGGAGGAAAACAGAAGGAAGAGGGGGCGACAATGAAAGGGAGGGGCAGCCAACCGGCGAGAGAGAGAGAGAGAGAGAGAGAGAGAGTTGGTCAAGAAGTCTTGAAAGGCTTTCTCTTTAAGCTTCAATGTAGGCCAAGCATTCTCTTTCCATTGTAAGCCACACAAAAATCCTTCTAGAAGCAATTGGCCCATGGGCCCAAAGTTGAAGAATGGGCTTGATTGGGCCCTTGGTGGGCCTGCTACCCTAGCCGCAAGGCCCATTAGGCCTTCGGTTGGGCCGGTTCCTCATGGGCTCAAATTCTTGGTCCATTAATCCCCTTTTTCCAAAACTTCAGGCTTACTGATAAATATGAGAATCAATGAGGCGACGTCTAATAGGCAAGTCTTGAAGTTCTTGAAAATTAGATACCCAAAATCAGATTGAAATTCGTGATTAAATTCAATCAATTGCGGCTTTAGTATAACCTAAACTATTGAGCGGCATTTAGGGGTTTTCGTGTGTTTAACCCATAATTGACAAAATTCAATTCACGTTTGAGCTTCTTCAAATCAGGGACGACCCTCGGTTGTCATGTAATCGTGAGGAATTAATTGCTTACTCTAAGTACAAAGAAAATTGGTAATGGGAAAGTTAAAATCAAGAATAATTCCACTGAGGGGGAAACGCATTTCTTTATTTCGTTTACTAGGGATCAGTCACAAAATTATTCCAAACCCGATATAACAACCCAATATAACATCAAAAGAGACAGCTAATCATTCCACCGACTTACTTGAAAAACGAAAATTGAAAAGAAAGAAGAAAAAAGAAAAAAACTTCTGGCAATATAACAGGCATCGGCACTGCCTCATCCTTAGCTTATCGGGGCCAATCAACCGTGCCATTTCCAGGGACGAGGAAGCGACACGACGGAGAACCGCATCTTCCCCGTGGAGCAGTGGAAGCCGTCGCTCTGGCCGCATGCAAAGAAGTAAAACTTCCACGTCTGGCTCAAGGTGAACTCGAAGCCGTCTCCCGCCCCATCCGAAACATTGGCCACCATGGTCGCCCTCTTGAGGTCGCACCTCCTGTAGCTCCAGAAGCTTGGGAACACATAGACGCTGTGCGGATGTGTGTTATTGTCGCTCGGTGGGTCGTACTTGAACACTGCAAGTAATATATCACAACGGATGATTCAAAAATACTTGTTGAGCATGCTTAGTGAGAAAGTATTTAGTTTTCGAAGTATTGATCGTGCATATACTAGTATAGCCGGTTGCAATTTTTCCTTCCTTATCTGATCGCTTAAATAGCCACTTCTCTACCAAACCCATAATGCTACTCGGACTACTCATTTTTTGTTTGGGGAGGATTAATAAGACGATTCTGCTTCTTAATTATCTTCAGAAAGCATTTCTTTTACTAAGAAATTATCTTCGAAAAGCATTAGCACTCTACTACTACTTCTTATGCATAAGATTGCATTATATACAAGTCCCATCGTGAGTGAATGTCTAGACAAAAACATTGTGCGAGGACGAACTCGTTTCGATTCTAATACCATCAAGATCATCGATCATTCTCCCACATCAACTGTTAAAATAAAAATTAAGAACAAACTTACCCAGGCAAAAATAGGGCACAATAGATGCTGAATCCAGATATGAATAATGATGAGCTGTAGTAGCGACTTACCAAGAGTGTCGTTGACGTAAAAGGGGCCGCTCTTGTGAGCCCAGGCACTGTAATCGAACCCGAAATGCCAATTCTCAGACCCTCCGACGACGACCTTCTTCGGAGGGACCTCGGTGGGACCGTCGGCTTGCTTCGGAGGCCAAGCGTAGCCGTTGTTGTTGTTCCACCCAGGATAGGCCATTGAAGCTCCCATCATCACTGAAGCTATCACGGCAAGCACCATCGCTCCTCCAAATTTCATCGCCATTGTTCTGTTTCTTTTCCTGATTTGCAGGATAATTAAGGAACTGCACAAGTACAAATCTTCAGATGTTGGGGAACTGGTTGGTGCATTCGAGGAATGTCTGATGGGCTTTTTATAGGAGTAATAACTTAGTGGAATTTTCCAAGGTTTCTAATGAAAGATGGCAGTGGAAAACGGCCAAATGGACCTTTTTTTCCTTCTTGAATAGATTGGGTTGGTGTGAGATGGAGAATAAACGTGTCCTCACCGTTGAGAGTCAACTCCTTCGTTTCTGGTTTTTAGGCAGGTCCCTCCAGGGAAGACCAGCGCACAGCAACGGTCCATGTTGTGAATACGTCACGAGAGCGTATTTTATCGTATCAAAACCGTAACGCGGGTACGATTACATGTTTCCTTGCAGAAAGCGAACAATGAGTACCACGAATCCTTTTTATAGAATGGAAAACGAGTTTTTAGTCGTCTGCTGCAGCTGTAAATTCGCCTAAGAGCATAAACTTGTCAGCTACTTTTCTTCTGATGTCTTTCTTGATTTTTCAGTTACAGAATCTAGACTTGTAATAGCTCTTTTTTGTATCATTAATGACCATCTTAGATGTATATGTCACCATCATCGGATTAAGTCCTCATCAACATGATCTGACAATTACGGTTAACTTGCGCAGATTGTGAGTTGATGATCTCCAATGACGATATTGATGAAATGACACATGATAACAAGACCAAGGATACTTTCACTTTATCAACGCCCAAAGATCTTCAAGAGTACAAACTTGACATAGGTACCTCCAAGTTACCATGAGATACCACGCACATTGATATTTGTTCACATTACATATCTTAGCCTAGTTTCTTGTCTATGCTAAAACAAAAGAATCATTGACATATGCAAAACTAATTTATCATCTGCACTCGTTATAATAGATATTAGTATTAAAAACAGTTTTGGAATTATCAAAATTACATAGGGATATTTTACCAACAATCTTTCATTTTTCTACGATGACAAAACAGTCCCATAGATGTGGAATAAACATTATAAGAAGAATGTTGTTGTTAAGTAAAGAGAGATTGCTCAACAGTAGATTTCTCTTCATATAGACCAGTCATAATTATAAGTCAGTTAAGATCTTCAATGAGCATAGTGAGACGAAGGTAGAGAGATTCAATTCAATCTGAGACGGGCATTGAGAAACAACATATTCTCAAATAATTCTAACTTAATATGGTGACATAAGGATATGATTGAAGATAAGACAGAGTATCACATATGAATTTAAATATTGCCACAACTATGAGGTCGTTTAAACCTAGCTGTCTAACTCTTAGTTGAAAACTATTAATCATCAATCATGCTCACACCATTCTTATCTAAAGATTGTAATTATCACACCTCATGTACTCCCCCCTTTTTGCCAGCATCAAACAGAATAAAAATTGATGTCATGATAAGTGAAAGAGATGCATTCATTCATCCAAGCAGGGAGAAGGAAATGGGAAGCAGAGGAAGAGGGAAAAGGCGGAAACGGGAAAGCCAAAAAATAAAGAAAGAAAAAAATAGATCTAAACCGTCAAAACGAGGGTGTGCATTGGTCCTACTCAGGAACTAGATGAGACTGAACTGGCCGATTCAAGGTGGTTCCTAGTTTAGCATAAGGAATTGGATTGATCGGACCAACAATTTGATCAAGATTTTCTAATGGGCTAGTTTCCGATTCTACAAATTAGGAACCTATCTTCCCAATCCGGTTCTTAGTTTTAGGGGGAATTGATCACCCCTGCCACCAACACACCTAGTAAGTGATGTGTCAACACCTTAAGGATAATTGTGCTTGAACATACAATTATCTTCTAAACTTAGATGATTGCAATCCCAATTTGCATAGCAAACGGTTACGTCGGTCGTATGACCAAACAAAGAATTAAGAACACACAAAGAATGAGTTTATAAGTTAGGGGCTGCCAAATACTGTGCCTCACATTTTAAATTCCTCGAACCGCAATGACTGTATCTCATACTCGTATCGGTCTCAGACAAAATCTTTTAAACATGATTGAGTCAATAAAGATAACCGCAACGTGTGAGAAAAGAATAGTCTCGTGGGTCGCGACAAAGGAAATAAAAATCAGGCAACCAGTTCACCAAAAGCTGGCTTTTTAGCAATTAGCCGGACCCATCATTACCACTTTGACCTTATAAATCGGGTGCGTTTTGATTTGGTCCATGTGGCAGGAAATTCTTCGAGAAGACCCCTAAAAGACATCCTACGCATACAATACGCCACGGAACTTATGCAATTTTACAACTATGTCTATATATATTTTCCAGTAAATGCGCCTAAATTTTCTTTGGTAGCCAAATCTCTACATCTCTTAGACCTTTTCAAACATCATCATTTCCTCTCAGAGAGGTTGGTGAAGATACTTGTGCACTTTTCTTCAATTATATAATCAAAGTATGAGGGATCAATGGTCTTTGTACAATTGCACCACTTATAAAAGGTTAGAGACCCGTTAATATAGAAAAATAATGACTAAAATTGAACATTTCTAAATACTTGAGGGTATTGACTTTATGTTTGAGATATTCTAAATTTAGGATGATATCATCACATCTTAAACTTATCTTATTCAATGCCCAATTGAAGGTTTGAACAGGTTTTTAGGAAAAAGATGATCCGAGATCCCTCCTCGTGCTCTTTAGGCTTGGAACTTCATAGAGTCAACGCACTATCTGAATATGTCCTTATTTTTTCTGAAGAATATTTCATCATTTTGAGAGTGTTGATCCAAATTTGACCCAAGCAATATAAGGAAAAAATAAAGAAAAAATAAGACTAAAATATAACACAAGATTTAAGTAAAGAGCCTAATGTTGTTTTACCTGTTATAGCATTGACCGAAGTGGGAAAGTGAAGCCGTTGCGTAGTTAGAAGTCTAGTTGCATAATGTTTGGGTGATGGGATTGTGACGATCGAGGAAGAAGCTTTCTCACGATGTGAAATTTCACAAATCAATTAAATGTGAGAGAAAACCTCAAAAGCCAAAATAATTATATGTAGGAAAAACTATACAAAAACATACATGAACTTTGGGGGAAATACACGTTTGCCCTGAACTTCTAACTGATATATATGATGCCCGTATTGAACAATCATTTTGTCATCACTGTTAACCTTCCGTTATTTTTTCTGTCAACATGTGTACTTCGCATGACTTTTGAGAGGCATAAGTATGTTTTTATCTCAACATTTTTTTCTAGGAAATGTCCTTCTTGTAGAAATTTCTCTACATAAATAATTAATTAATCAAGAATAATTAGATCCATATATAACTGTAAAACACCAAAATTTATATGTATATACAGCGGAATTTAAAGTGTACCTATTTGAGCCATAATTTAAAGCGTACCTGTTTGAGCCATAATTTCACTTGATGAAAAACAGATCAAACTGACGGTGTCAGTGATCTATTGGAATGCCAGATCTTCTTCTCTATGACCTATTTCGATATAGCAGTTTTTATGGGATCAAGTAACTGATAGGTATAACCTACTCTTTTATAGGTTAGAGATGGGACCTAGCAAACCCTAATCAATAGCGTGTCAACTGGGCCCCTCCCATTACAGGCTTCAGTTAAACACAATTGCCTACACTTTGCTGCTCAACTAGGCCCGTAATTAATAGATGCCAAAACCCAATTCAATAAGATCACTTGAGGGTTCAAAATATATTGGAATATCCATTAATCCGATTATATAAAATAGAAAATTAATTAATTAATGTAAGCCCATTATCGGAAATTTTTAACATTCTCCCACTTGGGCTACATTAATTAATTTGTTTTATTTTGAAAACGATTTTTATTTTGAAAACGACACTCTCGGGTTAATAACTGAAAATTTGTTTTATGTGGCCACAATTTTGAAAAATAATATTCCAATAATGGCATCTCAAAACCAATCCAATCCTATATAACCTCATTATAGGACTATGGCGATCAATGTGTTAAGAAAATACCGCAACACATGACCTTCCATAATCACATATAATAAACATTATATTTTCATGGATCATGGGCCTAGTAGTGTAGTAAGAAATAGTGCCAACATGTGATCAAAATATACACTATTTCTTATCGGTCCTCAATGCAATTTCTCAACGACATGAAATTGCATTACTGCAATTTCTAAACAACATGAAATTGCCTCAGTGCAATTTCTAACCAACATGAAATTGCACAACTATGTCACTATCCAACATGAGATCTCATAATTAGTGACATCCAGTCATCTTTAAACTAAAATTTGTTTAAAGATACTGTTTCATATTTCCATTTCTCAGTCAATAGGAGAAAGGATAACAATAAAATCAACAGTGATGATCATCAAAAGTAAATGCTTTAATAAACATTATAAAAGCATTATAAGTTTCCTTATAACTATAATAGCTTGAAATACAAACTATATAGCTCCCACTAACAAAAAAGATCAAAAAGACTCTAAAACACCCATATTCCTCACATGATCTTTAAACATAATGGGTCATAAACCTTTTGTTAGAGGATAGGCTAACATGGACTTAATTCTAATATTTTCAATCACAATGTCTCCCTTTTTGACTAAGTCATTAATAATATAATATTTGATCTAATTAACATCTTAGTCGTGGCATTATTGTTGTTCACAACAAAAGTAACTGTTTGACACACATAATGCAATATGATCAATTATGGGCAATAAGTAATTCCACAAAATAATTAGTACATTATATACTCCCCTTTGGGCAGAGCGTATAATGCACCATTATTTTTGAAGTTTATAAAACAACAACAGGGAGAATTACACATAATTGTCAATGATCAATCCCCTTTGGGCAGATAAATCATTTAAATTATATATCTCCATGATATCAATATATAGAGATAGATAAGGAGAATTACATATAATCTTTAAGGATCCATCCCCTTTGGGCAGATAAATCCTTTAAATTATACATCCCCATTATCTTAACACAAAGGAAATCACATATAACTCTCAAAGTTTATCCCCTTTGGGTAGATAAACCTTTTGAGTCACACATCCCATTAATTATCTCTAATATATTAATATAGAGGGGAATTACATATAACTTTAAAAAATTTATCCCCTTTGGGCAGATAAATCTTTTTGAGTCATACTTCCCCATCTTTTAATTTTGAAATATATCTTCATGCAATTTTCAAATTAATATACACAATAACCCCCTTTGGGCAGGTGATTGTATATACTAATTTTTATCAATAAGGAACTTCAATAATTTACAAACTTTAACAATTTGTAAATAATATTCCATTTAATCAATGCCCAAAAATTCATCAAACAATATGAAGCACTTTACGACATGTGCTTCCCAAGATCATATTGCATTTATCAAACAACAATTTTTGCCACAATTTTATGTGCCTATTTCTACAATTAAGCATTTAAGATTATCTAGTTAAACTAAATAAGAAGGTATAGATAATCTATGCTAAATTAGGGAAAGTGGATATTGTCATCCTATCCCTCATATACTATAATAAATTTCCATAAATTAAAATTTGAAAAATAGGCACAATAGGCACAATTTTTTTTATGGAATTAAGTATGGATATCAATAAATAATTCCAAATAAATATTTAATATGCCAAAATTAAAATTTATCATACCAAAAAATCATAAATAAATAAAAAATTAGGTATATTAAAAAAATTTGAAACGAAACAAGTCTTGGAAGACCCTAAACACAATATATATGTGCGTGGGGCTAGCGGCTTGATTGGAGATCTTTTTCAATCTCCACGGTGCTTCAATAAATAAGAAAAATTATCCCTTGACCCACACAATATATATATATGTTGCCAAAAAGAATACTCATAGAGAATGTCTACAACTTGGAGTAGGAAACCATATAATTTGGTCAACAAGTTTGATTTGTACTTTTCCTTTTCTTGACCATGAGTTCAACAAAATCAAGAAAGTGAATTCATGTGTATTTAAGACAATTTTACACCCAATTAAAATCCAAGATGAATTAATTCAAAAAAAAATTGAACTAAATCGTCCACATTCAAGTTTCAAAGTTTCGGATCTAACATCCATGGCCGAAAATTTGATTTTCTCAATTTTGAGCCAAAAAACTCATTCTAATGCAACCAAGTTTCGGTTAGCATTGACAAAGATACATTTGCTAACTCTCCTTAAAAAAAAAAAAAAAAAAAAAAAAAAAACAAAACAAAACAAAGATTTTCGTCCTCCCCTTTGCTCTTGAGGATACAATGAAAAGTTAAAGCACATTGTATCCCAATTAGTGCTGATCCTGCATGTGGTTAAGCTCTGTTTGGAAATAAAGCATCACATGGAAGCTAGACAAAAATAAACGGCTTTGACCAATGCAAGTGACGGGGAGAAAATTAAAATCTCAATTCGTAAGAAAATTTCATAAATCACACCATCAACAAAGTCATACGAACTTGGTTGCCTTTACAAGATTGACACATGCAAAGCCAAGGTCCAACCATCCCGTAGATGCAGCCTTCCTTAAGAAGGCAGATAAGAAAATTCCAAAAAATCCATATTTTGGGCAAAGAGGACAAGCATCAGGACGAGGAAGCAAATTGTATCACTTGGCATACAAGTGGTGGTATCTTCCCAAGCCAAAGACTAAGATCAAAACTCGATCAATCAGGGAAAAAAAAAAAAAAAACTTTAACACAACTCTGGTTTACACCTGTTTGAAGAACAAACAATCAAAACAGAAAACAAGTTTTGAAGACACCTAGATTCACCGAGAGAAGACTACCGACACACGCGAGGCCAATGGTATCAAGCCTCGAAAGAGGCACCAATCTATTTTAAGATAGACACTAAATCCCAAATTCAGCCGAATCTCGCGGAGAGAACTACAATCTCATCACCGCCGATTCATCAAAGGAAAAAGACCCAGATTAAAATGCAAATCAATAGGAAAAAAAATCCTCTACATCTATAGATCTTTAGTAAAAAATCGTTTGAATTGAAACATCAAGGACAATCAGAGAATCAAGAACAATACACATATAAGAATTTATAACATACATCATTCAATTGAAGGAAATTCGAAACTTTTAGAACCCTTCCAAGGTACAAACCCTAGAATTTCGAATTCGAAATTCTCTCTCAATTCTCAACGAAAATATACAAATTATATATGGTTGGAAAAATCTCGACATGTAGAATAAAAACCCTAAGGTTTTAGAATTAATTAATCAAAGAATCCACATGAAAAAAATAACGACAATATTTGGTTTGAGAAAAGAATTTCGAATTTATTTATAAAAAAAAATTTATTTTTGGGTTCTACAATCATATATGACCTGCTCTGATACCACAGGTAGAAATTTCTCTACATAAATAACTAATTAATCAAGAATAATTAGACCCATATATGATTGTAAAACACCAAAACTTATATGTGTACAACGGAATTAGAACATACCTATTTGAGCCATAATTTAAAGCGTACATGTTTGAGCCATAATCTCACTTGATGAAAAACAGATCAAACTGACGGTGTCAGTGATCTATTGGAATGCTAGATCTTCCTCTCTATGACCTATTTCGATATAGCAGTTTTTATGGGATCAAGTAACTGATAGGTATAACCTACTCTTTTATAGGCTAGAGAGGGGACCCAAAGAAACCCTAATCAATAGCGTGTCCCGGGCCCCTCCCATTACGAAGCTTCGATTAAACACAATTGCCTACACTTTCTTTCGCTCAATTAGGCCCGTAATTAATAGATGCCAAAACCCAATTCAATAAGATCACTTGAGGGTTCAAAATATATTGGAATATCCATTAACCCGATTATATAAAATAGAAAATTAATTAATTAATGTAAGCCCATTATCGGAAATTTCCAACACTTCTTTCTTACCCTCAATTATTGTAAGCAATGGAAATTAATATAGATTTTTTGTTGTTGAAAGTAAATATTTCTTTCATATTTCAAGATCTCAAGATATACACGAGAGATTCAAAAACAAAGTAAATCCCAAAATGTAAAGTAAAATAATAAAGCACAAATTACCGTGATAAACGTACTCCCATCCTATAAAAACAGAGTATAAAAATATAACAAATATAGCTGATTACTGAATCTCACACCATCATAAGTGATGAATGCACATCATAATCTCCTTCTCCAATAGCAATGACTTGTCTAGCAAACAATGCATGCTTAGGTTTAGCGTCCTAAACACCATTATTGTATTGAGACATCAAAAACAAGTTGAACAAACTGCTAAATTTAGATTTAGATCGAGAGAGATTAAATAAGCATGGAAACACCTATGAGGAACTATTGGATCTAAATCTATATTAGGAGGGAGAGCTTCGAGATCTAGATCTAGATTGGGAGATGAAAGTCATATAACCACTTTTAGTGCAGTATGAACTCACCATATTCCTCCTCAATCTTCTTGGACTCTTGGTTTGAAGGATTTGATGCAGTGAGTTGATTCCTAATTATTAAAGCGGAAAATATACCTAGTGAGTAGAGAAAAGCATTAGTAGCAAACAAAGGAAAAAAACTAGATAAAAACAATAAAATGCTCCTAGATCAGATCAATGGAGCAAATCTCAATTCCAGTTGAGAAGATGGAACCTCCCATGACTGAGAGCTATTTCTTACACAAGAAAACTTGAAGTGGAAGAGAAAAGAGGAACCAGAGAGAGGTGGGTGAAAGGAGAAGTCGGTAATATTTACACAGGTAGAATGTTTAAAATTCATACAGAAAACAGAAGAAAACTAAATTGACTAAAATGCTAATAATAGAAAAAAATACCAATAATAATATTATTGATAAAATTGCTAAAATTTGATCAATATGTTAATACAACTAAATAAGATATGTTTAAGAAAAAGAATAATCACAAATTTAAAAACCACAAATCAAGAAAACACACAAATAATAAAAAGTTCAAATGACTAGAATTAGTTACTAATCATATACATTTAAAGGGTCAATGTATGTAAAAAATGATTGACCATTAAAAAGTTTTTATAAAATTATATAAGGAAATGATCTTCTCGACTCATGAAAGGAAATGATTAATTAAAATCAAAGTGATTTCTTTAATTATCTTCTCATTTTTCCCATTAATTATCGATTTAAAATTGCATAATGAGTATCCAAATTTTATCATTTGAACTTATCATTATTGAAGCCTTCTCCTTTTTACTTAATTGTGTCTTCTCTTTAAAATATCTTAATTTTATGATATTAATTCTAGTTAATTTTTTTATCCATTCCCTTTATTTTTTTTATTTTACAGAAATTAAGGTTAAAAGAGACCATTCCTTCATAAGATGAGATAAAATACGGATTTATCCCACTAAAGTCATATGCATTGCACATGCTATTGGAAATTATAAGGGAGGATTAACGAAATAACAGTTCATGAGGGTAATGTGTACCAGTTGAAAGTTTAAAGGTAACTGTGTACCATCTCATATATTTAGAGAGTTTTATGTAATTTTCTCGTATATTTATTAAGTTTTGGTCGTCCCGATCGACGGCTAGATAGAACAGCAATGATCGTTTAGAATTTTTATTGGTAACTAACTCATTCGCTTGGAATAGAGTTGGTCTTTTCCCTTTAATTCTGGGCAAATCATAAATTATCATGGGCTCTTCTGTGGATAGCCAATAGTGGACCAAGCAAGTGGAATCCAACTCGCAATCTGCTGCGCAAGCTTTTTTGTAAGAAACTATTACATGGGAGGTACATCCAGTGTCGAGGAATTACTAAACATTAGGAACTTTACTAGTAACTACAAATTAGTGACTTGGTATTGCACAGTTCTCCAACCAAATCAAACCTGACATTTCAGGGCATGTTAATCCAATAAAGCTGATTAACAAGACAGTTGGCTGGAAAAACGACGGAAAATACACTTGATCTGATTCAAAATCGCAACTTAATGATTGTTTGCCAGCCGAGGCCAATCCCAAAATTCTGGAGACTAGGCAGAAGATACGTTAATCATACCTTTTACATCACAGCAATTAGGTTTATTGGGAAGTTGCCCTCAAAATTGTTAGGCTACTTACCGAAATGCCGGTGCTCGAGGGCACCAAATGGATTGTCACGCCCACAACTTGTCCCATTCTCTAACATCTAGCAAAATCGCTACAATCCTCCAACTACTCATCAAACAGACAACCCATCAAGACAAAACAGACCCACGAGCAACGAATTGAGAGATAGGAGTTTGCGTAAGAAGAGATTGGAGACGTACGGAGAGAATGAGAGCAATATCGAGGACGGGATTGCAAGGGCAAACGAGTCAAGACCTTCCGCCGCTCTACATGTACTCTTCTCTTCTGGTGCAGTGCTTCTCTTGCCCAGCTTTATCCTCCGTGGACGTTCATTCCCTCTTTGCTTCTTTCTGCTTCTTCGTCTGTTAAGTGAGTGCGTTAAATGCAATATGACAATCTACATGTACTTTTTTGGACAACATACTTAGGGTTATTTACTTACTATTAAGTGTATGGAAAAGCTCTCTTTGTTTTCCCATCAAAATTTAAAATTTAATAGAAAGTTATATATTAATAAATGTTTCGACATTTAAATGTTACAAACTTTTGGGATCAAAAAAGAAATATGAAGTAACGACCAACTCTATGACGCACTGTTCATCCCCCTCCCTCTCTACGTGGTGAACTTGAGCTACTGTAGCTCCCGTTCGGATTTTGGCTTCGGGTGGCTTTTTTCGGCGCCGGTTGAAGCTGAATCTTGGTAGAGGAGCTGCTCTACTGAAGTCCACCGAAACCCCCTTCGATCTCGGCTCTGGTAAGGAATCCTCCTCTGCGATTTCGTTATGGGTTGCTAGGGTTCGCTTTGCCCCTGTTGAGCTGTTAGCTCTGTTTCCCCTGTCTTAAATATGGAAAAAGGCTCTTTTAGTTCCTAAGGCTCAGTCCGAACAGCGAGGAGGACGCAACCGGAGCCGGAGTAGGGCTCTAGCAGGTCGCCTCTTCTCGCGCGACCGATCCCGAAACGAGAAAGCTCATGCTCTTGGCTCCGTAGGTGAGAGGCATTGTCACGCCCCGACTCTCGAGCTCGCGGCAACCCCATTACCTTGGTCGATTGAAAGCGACGTCCCAGGACCCATCGACGACCATTCATTTTATCTTTGATTATGCGCAAGCGGAAGACGAACCATCCCCAGACAATCAATCAATCAACAGGGATAGAGGGATGAACAGCAATAACAACAGCAACTACTCATTTATACATCTTCATTGGATTAACCAACGGAGGATCGTTTTCCAAATTAGAAGCCCGACAAAAAGGGCCGATCCATCCTCTAAGCCGAACCAAAAAGAAACTAGGCTAATCCAATTAAACAAGAAGAACCCTCAGGTTCAACACCATCATCACTCGGACCCATCGGACTCAAGCTCCGTCGGGTCGATCACTAGAGGAGCGGGGCGGGGATCCTCCATTGCGGGTACGCCATTCTAGGGGCCTGAAAATGGTTAACCACGACGGGTTGAGATAAAATCTCAGCGAGTTCTCCCCCTAAGCCCCGGTTAGTACGCCAACTCAACCCGGGGTATCTCTCCAGAACCACCCCTCACTCAACCCAACAACAGACGGCCAAAAGCCAAAACCAAACAGTCAACAACAAATGACGGGGCAACCAACAATCATACGGTCGGTTCGCATGCAACCTTACCCGGTATGCCATACCCCGCACGTCAAATCTCATACAATGCAAGCAAGGCACATGGCCGTCGGATGATACTGGTTCATCAATTACATGCGAGTCGCACCACAAGCGATCTCACCTGGCCATTGCCACACCCTGCACGACTGTCAACTCATGCGTGCGTACCATAATTAATGCAAAATCATCACGACATTAAGAGCATGCGAATAATCAGAGCATCTCACACAGCTTTCTCATGTCTCATACTCACACATGCTCCGATTATTACGACCCCTCCTCCTGGGCCACGGCACAACCTTATGGTTGGCGGTTCTCGGCTAAACCAGCTTCGTCCTCTTTACCTCGAGGCACGGCGACGTCAAGGGCTCACTCCCAAGACGGCATTCCCGAAGGAGCACAAGACTCGCCCACTACCGCAGTCCCGCTGCGACGGAGGCCGGGACCCGCCCCCATACCGCGATCCCACATAGAACCCCCCCCGTCGGGCATCCGACCGAAGTCGGGCGACCCGCGGCCACGGCACAACCCCATAGGGATTGGCGGTCTTCCCAAGCAACGCCGGGTTCTCTCATTTAATGTGATCATGCAACACCTCATCAAGCAATCCATTTATATCTTTGCTCTGTCGTGAATGCAACATCACTCATGCTCATGCGACATGCCATTTCAGATAACCCACGCAACATGTCATGCGATCTCACTTGACAATTTCCAAAATTCAATTCAACCAACACTCAATCACGCATTTCATCAATATTCACGAGCATAATTAACAGTCGGCACTCCAATTAATCACAACAATCAAGAGCACATCAAAATAAGACTAAATTTAGCTTCGGATGAACGGTCCGTGAAGAAGAATGGTCGTGAACGATGTAATCCGTGAACAAAGTGATTAGTGAACGAATCCGTGAATGGTGATTTTTCCGAAATTCAATTAATTAAAACATTTAATCCAGAAATTAAACAAAAAATTAATTAAAACAATTAATCAATTCAATTAAATCAAATAATGCTTAATTAATCACAAAAATCACATAACCCTCATTTAAGCAATAATTAAGCACAATTAGCAAAATTAAGCTAATCTAATCCTAACCATCTATCTAACCACCTATCTTAGGGCTAATAAACTTAATTAAACTTCCTAAACCAATCTTACCACTAATTAACCCAACTCTAAGCAAGTTTAGGCACTAAATAGGGATTAGGAGCTAAACTCACCCGTTAAGCGGGCCGGAGACATGGACGCGGCGGCGGCGACGAACCCGACACCTGGGGACCTCTACCACGATGATCCAAGGCGGTCCCGGGCTCAAAACAACAGCAACAAACTCGGAATCCCTTTGCAACTCGAAAACTGCGCACATGAGGAAAGAAGGCGATCGGAGTTGAACGGGCTGCCCGGAGCTCCGGCGAGCGGCGAGCCAGCGACCAGCGGCACTGGGGTCGAGGGGGAACCACTTGTGGCTGGAATGGGCGGTGGTTTAGTCGAAAATGGAGAGAAACGGAAGAAAAGGCGGAGCTGTGCAGGGGGCGACGCTACAGTGACGGACGGAGGACCGGTGACTTCTGGCCACCGTACGGGTCGGACGGAAGCTCCGTTCGGCGATCGACCGCTGTGAACAGTACGGAATTTCTGTCCTGAACATTTTGATAGGTGGCACGGCCCGAGATTCCACCGGGAAGGCAACGAAAAACTCAAATTTCGGTGAGAGGTCCAAAGCAGAAACTGCAGAAATTGCGAGGAGAAGCAAGGGGAAGAGGGCTGCGATTTTGGAGAAGATGAAGAGGAGAGAGAGAGTGAAGTGAAGGCTGAAGGATAAGCCTTATCAAGGCCATCAATGCTTGCCCCACTTGCCAAACAATTGACCTCATCTTCTCTCTCTTCTTTTTGACTTTTCTTCAAAATATCCAAGGGCATTTTGGTCATTTCCACCTTGCACATTTCCCAATCTGTCCTTGGGCTGAAAATGAAGGGCGGGCCTAGGAAAAGGCCGGAAAATTAATAGGAATGGGCTCGGGAATTTGTTGGGCTCGAAACGGCTTAAGATTAGACAACGGGCTCGGGAGGGTAAATTGTCGGTTTAGCCCAACGGGCTCACTTGCTTGCCTCGAGCCTTCCATGGCGGCTGTCCCACCTTGGGTGTGAAGCCCACACTGATCTTTCTCGGCCCACGTCCTCGTAGGCTCGTTTCCTCGGTCCGAAAATTCCTTTTCCATATACCCGGCTCAACCTACACTGTCGACTGACTAAGAAGCATCGTCAAAAAGTCCTTCTCGAACGTTCCCGAAAATTCGAAGTCCAATATTGGATTCTCGTGCCATGTCAATTTCGCCCGAATGCCATTTTGGTACTACTCGGATCGACGGGCGGCTTTGAGGATTCACGCATAACCGACTCGTGCTAATTCACGTTCAAGACTTCTCGACACATGGACGTCCTTGACTACGTGAAATTGCGAAGGATAGATTCTTATTTCAAAGTACACGATTATCAAGGATCAACATAGGGTCGTTCACGGGCTCGATAACAATAAACGGAATCACCCGTCGTCCCATTATACTACGTCCGCGAATCGACTTCTATTCGTCCCCGAAATCGGCTCGCATGACTACGAAGGATCGTCCCTTACGCAAGTCTCACGGTCGAGTCGTTTTCCCAGTCAAGTTCTTTAGTCGCACGAGTTCTATCCTCATTAGCCTTTCCCCTCAAGGTCAGTATCTCAGGAGTGATCAGTTCCGAGTGAGATCAACCAACAATGTATCGACGAAATTCACGTTCATTCCTTCCTCAAAAGGGCTCGAATTTTAGGATGTTACGAGGCATCATGGTGAGCATGACCGAAACAGGAATGTCAATGTCTCTGTAACTAGCTTTGTTGACGGGAGGAGAAACCATGATAGTGTAGCTCTATCCCTTGTTATAGCTGATGCTGCTGAGCTCACCGGTGGACAACCATCTGCTATCCATGAAAATAGAACCCCCCTGCTGCAGTAACCACAAGAGAAACAAGCTGCTGCTACACGTTCTTGGGCGAATGTGGCTAGAGCCGCTGTTCAAGGGTACTCCTTGTCATTCTATCCCCCCAATTCAGGGGGTGTTATTGCTGTGAACTGCTCGGATGAGGACCTAGACGCTGCTGATCCCTTCTGGAAAGAGTGTTTAGTTAGATATTTTGTCGGGAAAAAACTCCCATTTCAGCTAGTTGAGGCTGCCCTTAAACATTTATGGGGACATTGACTAATGGAGGTGAAAGCCAATGACCAAGGATACTTCTTTCATATCTCGGATGCGGATTTTAGAAGGAAAGTCATTGAAGGAGGCCCGTTGACGGTGGCAAGGGTGCCTCTCATTCTTCAACAATGGAAACCTATGTTAGAGCTGAAGAAAGGAGAGCATACTTTGGTTCCAGTGTGGATTAGATTGAAGAACCTTCCCTATGGGTTATGGTCTGCTCGAGGACTTAGCAAAGTCACTAGCATCCTGGGCAAACCCCTATATGTTGACCAGCGCACGGAGCAATTAAAATTGATCTCGTTCGCTAGAGTTTGTGTGGAACTTGAGGCCTCCAAAGCTTGCTGTGATACCATCAATGTTTTTCTCATTGGGGTTGTCCGAGTGGTGGAAGTGGAGTACGAATGGAAGCCTATACTATGCTAAGCTTGTGGAGTGTTTGGCCATAAGTGTCCTACCCCAAACCTCAATTCTGCTCGGTCTGCACAGGAGAATCAACCTGAGGTACAGGCTTCTGAGACTCCTGATATGGGGCATGATCAGCCCACCCAAATAGGCTCCTCTCAGCCTGAGGTGGTGCCCGAATCAGCCCCCATTGAGGTGTGGCAGCAAGTCAAAAGCAGAGCTGGTAAAGAGAGAGCAGGAAGTGCTCTAGTGCGACCAACTCCAACCAAACCTTCAGCTTTTTGCATGGCCAAAATACAGCAAGTAAGAGTTGTCATCCCCTTAGCAGATCCAGCATCATCCTTCGACTCTGATGATGATCTTGAAGAAGAGCCTCCTGATCAGGCTCTGTTGTGTCCTACAAGCCTTGAGCGGTTGCTACTGGAGGTGGACTTGACTGAAAAACCTGGATAGGAGCTGCTGGAAGAAGCTGTCCCGTTACTGGAGGCTGCTCCATCTGTCTTCGACTCGTCCGCACAGAAGCCGAAGGATCCTGATCCCCTAAAGATGGCTGCTTCGCCGAATGCTGTCCTTCCTGTGCAGAAGTCGAAGAAGCTGCTATCAAATATTGATTTCCCCCTACAGGAGGACGCCGAACTCAGTCCAAAGCCAGCCGAATAGAGGCCAAAGCTGGCCAACCAGCAAGGACCACCCTCGGGCTCTCCCTCTATGAAAGCTAAGCCGTCTACTAGCAAACGGCGCCCAAAAAAGAGGTAGCCCATGGCTCTTTTTGACCCTGTCTCATGTTTTTTGGATGCTGGAACATAAGGGGTCTCATGAACCCCATTAAGCAAGCGGAAGTTAGACATTTTGTGCGTCTCAATAATATATCTTGTGTTGGTATACTGGAAACTAAAGTCCCTGCTGACAATTTTTGCATTATCTCTTCTGGATTATTTCCTAGATGGGTATGGTTGGCAAATTATGAGCACTCCTCTCGGGGGCGCATATGGGTTGGATGGAACCCGCTTCAAGTGGAATCCAAGCTTCTTTTTAGTACTAGCCAGATTATCCATGGAGATATAAAAATTTTGAGTTCGGATAATGTTCTTACTCTTTCTGTGGTGTATGGGGAGCATACATTTGTTTCTCGTAGACCCTCTGGCGTGACATTATTAAATTGAGCCATGGCCTTAAGGATTGCCCTTGGATACTTGCTGGCGACTTCAATGCCATCCGGGACCCCTCAGATCGTATGGGGAGCCCTGACATTTGGATCCCCACCTTTGATGAGTTCAAGGATTGTTTGGACCAGGCTGAGCTGATAAACTTACGGTATGTGGGATTCCGTTTTACTTGGTCTACTTCCTTTGGTGCTTGCAGAAAACAAAGGAAAATTGATCGTGTTCTGGTAAATAATTACTGGTGTATGTCTCATTCCTTCTCAGAAGCTTCCTTTTTGGCCCCTGGTATTTCGGATGGGGTAAGTACACTAGGAGTGCCATAACTTTCGTACGGCGCTCACTTTGGTGCCAAAACTTTTTTTTCGCTCACTTGAGTACCACAGGTTTTAAAAAATGTTCACTTGAGTGCCAATTCTGATGTGGCCGCCAGAAAAGTTGATGTGGCCGCCGGAAAAGCTGACTTGGCCCTTGGCCAATATTTTAATATATTTATTAATTTTCGGAAAAGGCGACGTGACTCGCCGGTGAACAATATTTTAATATATTTATTAATTTTTGAATTTTTTTTGAATTTTTTTGGCACTTTTTTTTTTTTTCTTTAAGGCCGTAATAAAGCCGAGTGAGTATCGTCACAAGGACTGTTTTTATTTTATTTTATCCAATTACTTACTGAAAGTGATCCCTCGCAAATCGAAAAGATGAGTAAAAAGTAAACTAAACCAACCTAAAATATAGAAAATGTCAAAACTTAAAAAAAAAAAAGTAAAAAAAAAAAAAAATCGCATCCAATTTCACTTAACCATTTTTAAAAAGAAGTAGAAACGGCGTCGTTAACCCACACTTTTGCTAAAAGCATTAAGTTCTTGTGGAAATTCCCGGATTTAATCTAAGTAAAAGTCCACGCCACGGCGTCAAAATTTATAAAAAAAAAGAAGAAAAATCATTAAAAAATTTCACGTATGCATTTTGAAAGTCTTTAAAAATTAATCAATCATGATTAAGTGGCATTTAATTAAAAACGCGACAAGAATTTTTGGTTTGTCTCCTCCTTCTCTCCTTGACATGCATCAACTCCACTAAAATAGAAGAACAAAATCTAAAACGATTTCACTCCGATGTGGCACTCAAAAAAGTGAGCAAAAAAAAAGTTTTGGCACCAAAGTGAGCGCCAATATTCGGAAGATTCGAAAATATTTCATACAAAATAAAAAAGTCATGGCACTCATAGTGTCCTAACCCCTATTTCGGACCATACACCGATGGTTGTGAAAATGCTTCCGCTTACTCCTTGACGGGTCCCTTTCAAATTTTATAACCTGTGGATGAGGCATCCGGACTTTTCTATGCTTGTGACGCAGGCTTGGAATACTCAAATTTCAGGCTCCCTGATGTTTAAACTATACGGCTGCCTGAAGCTTCTGAAGGGCCGCCTCAAATGTTTAAATAGAGATGCCTACTTGGATATTTCCATGAGAGTTTCTGCAGCTAAGAGGATCCTTTTAGCTACCCAAGAAGCCCTCCTTCATGAACCTCAAAATAGCCTCCTAGTAGAAGGTGAACACTTACAAATCAAAGAGTACTATGATCTCCGTTCCCTTGAAGAATCTTTTTTTAGACAAAAGTCTAAAATCCGATGGCTAAAGGAAGGAGATCACAATACCAAGTTTTTTCACCATTCGGTCAATCATCGATACCTCTGCAATCGAATCATATCAGTCATGGACAGCTCGGGTCAAATGGTTTCTGAACAGGCAGAAGTCCAGAGAGTCTTTGTTTCATATTTCCAAGACTTACTAGCCCTGGCCGTTGTGGCTTCGAGTCCTTCTATTAAGGAGATCAAGGACGTTATACACTCCCCTCTCAAGCAAGACCAGGTCAATTTTCTTTCCCTCCCTTTTCTTCCTTCGGATGTCCATGATGCTATGTTCTCTATTGCTGGTAATAAAGCCCCGGGGCCAGATGGATATAACGCGGACTTTTTCAAGAAGAACTAGGATAAGGTGGGCTTCTCAGTCACTGAAGCTGTTATGGACTTTCTTGAATCAGGTTCTTTGTTTAAAGAAGTCAATAATACTATCATTGCCTTGGTGCCTAAAGTCCCCAATGCATCATCGGTTTCAGACTATCGTCCAATTACATGTTGTAATACAATTTACAAATGCATTACTAAGATTCTATTCTCTAGAATTTTAGCAGTTCTTCCTGAACTTATTAGCCAGGTTCAAACAGCATTTGTGAAGGGAAGGCGGATCAGTGATAATATTCTTCTAGCTCAAGAACTATTCAGTGGGTTTCACAACAAGCGCCACATTCCGAAATATGCAATCAAGGTAAACTTCAGGAAAGCCTATGACACCTTGGATTGGGATTTCCTAGAGAACTCCCTCCTAGCCTTTGGCTTCCCTAACCATCTCACAAGACTGATCATAGTATGTGTTCGCACCCCTAAGTTTTCCATCTCTATCAGTGGCGAACTTCATGGCTTCTTTTCTAGTGGACGAGACCTTCAACAAGGAGACCCTATGTCTCCTTATCTCTTCACCTTGGCGATGGAGATTTTTACAGGAATCATTGATGTCCATACCCGACATCCGGATTTCCGGTACTATTGGCGATGTAAGGCCATGCAGCTATCTCATTTATTTTTTGCAGATGACGTTCTTATCTTAGTCAAGCGAGCCTCGCGTCCGTATCTTGTATCAAGAACGGGCTCACATTATTTTTCTCATGGAGTGGCTTGATCCCAAATCCTAGCAAGAGTGAAGTTTTCATCTCTGGTGGCTCCGATGCAATTAGGGACTAGATCATACAAGCTCTAGGCTTTACTTTGGGCTCGTTTCCAGTCTGTTATTTGGGAGTCCTATTATCACCTCCAGGCTGAGCAAAGTGGACTGCAATACCTTAGTCTGCCATCTCACTGCTAAAGTCCAATCTTGGACACACCGATTCCTCTCGTTCACGGGCCGGTTACAACTTATTAAGTTGGTACTTCATGCCATCCAAGCCTATTGGGCGTCTATTTTCTAGCTTCCAGCATCGGTAGTGGACAAGATAGAGCAAATCTGTAGACAGTTTCTCTGGATGGGACCAGCCATGGGTCCGGGAGGTGCAAAAGTATCTTGGGCTGATGTTTGTCTCCCCACACCTGAAGGAGGACTTGGCGTGAGGAGAATTAAGGACAGTAATAAGACAGCCATGGCTAAACACATCTGGCTGCTCTTCACTAACAAAGAATCGTTATGGTGTAAATGGATACACGCCACATATCTCAAAAGACAAAATTTTTGGATTTCTCCTACTCTGACTCTTTGCTCTTGGGCCTGGTGGAAGATTCTTGCACTAAGAGATGTATTCCAACCATACTTTAGATGGAAGATATGAGATGGTGAACATACATTACTGTGGTTTGATCCTTGGCTAGAGTATAACCCTCTCAACTTGATTTTCTCTGACAATTATATTTATCAGTCAGACCTTCCCCGACAAGCCAAGGTGAAGGACTTATACACTCCGGATGGGCTCCAACTTATGCAAGACTTGTCATTGTGACAAATCTTGGTTCCTCCACTTTCTCAAGGTTAGGACAATTTTAGTTGGGTAGAGGATTCCTCTGGAAAATTCTCGATGGCCTCAGCTTGGGCTACTATCCGCTATAAAGCCAACCCGGTGCACTAGGCTTCTTTTGTCTGGGATAAGGCTCTAGCCCCTAGACACCAATTCCTCATGTGGCTCATCTCCAAAAATCGCCTTCCAACACAGGTACTCCTCATGCTATATGGTAGAATACCTTCCATGGTTTGTACTTTCTGCAATGCTAGGCCTGACTCAATCAATCATCTATTTTTTGAATGTTGCGTCCCCAACTCCCTTGCCAACTTTTGGGCCGCTAAATGTAATATCCCTTGGATCAATTCTGTTTGGCCGGACAACCTCTTTTGGGTTAGTAATGTCCTTTCTGGCAAGGGGTTCTACCGTGAGATAGCTCGCTTTTCTTTTGGAGCACTATGTTATACCATTTGGAAAACTAGGAATGATATTATCTTCCGTGGCCAAAACCTCTACATTCCATTCTTGAAGTTGCAGCTATTCAAGGCGGTAAAGGATAAGGCGCTGGCCTTCAAAAGGGTTGAAGACAACCCTAGGAATAGGAGGATGCAGTGATGTTGGGGTATAGACTCCCGTATTTTTGATATCAAGCTGTCCTTGGCCCAATCGTAGGACTGTTTGGTCCCTTTAGACTTTTTCTGTGTTTTCTCTGTACTTGTTTGTTCCCTCATGTGACCGGGGTACCCTGTCACTCCAAAGACATGTTGTCTAGTTAAGTGCTTGTCGGTGCCACATTTCACATTTGTTGTATATCTCTGGTCGTTAATATATATACTTACCTTACCAAAAAAAATTTTTTTTTTGGGATCTTTCGAGTGAAAAAGTCTAGGTACATGCACCAAAAGATTCATATCAAACAAATAATAAAACAATAAATATTGACTTGAGCACTCACGACAAATAATTTTCAATCTTATCGTAAACAATCTCCTCTCTCCAAACCACCCCCCTTCCCCAGGGCGAGCCCCGAGAGTTAAGAGAGTGCATGATAGTGACCCAGAGAGACGATGAACAGTTTTTTTACTTTGTTTGCCTTTTTATTTTGTAAATCCGAAAGGTGGGAAGAGCCGACAAGCTGCCACGATCTAAACCAATTGGCCTCGGTCAAGGGAGTGTGTAGTGCTTGGCAAGTCCATTCACTAAGCCGGCCTTTCATTTTAAGGATCAATGATGGGGCTACCATTGTGAAACTGTTTGAGGTCTCCCATTAACTTGGGTATCTCACCATCCCGAGTAGGGCATGCACCTTGATTCAACATAACAACTTGCTTCGGCTTGTCGTGGACATCGCTAATAAAATTGCATTAGCTCCCGACCAGTTTGTATTTGGGTAGCCAACCCACCATTAGACCTTTTTCACATTACATTACTTTCATCACTTAATTTCTAGCTCAAACTCCATGATGCACTCCCATCATCTAGTTGTATCGGTCATATTAATTCCTGATGTTTCTCTCATGTTACAAAGTTCATTTCCATCCATGACTTCATGGAATGAGGAAAAGTCAGATCATGACATTCTTCCCTACTTGATTTTTCACAATGCCTTCATTGTAAGATATTCTTCACATCCTTGAATTCTCCGAACCATTATTGCATCTCCCTAGGTCTTACATGAATGGCTAATGCTTGCCAACAAAATGCATCATTTGTTGCTTCCTCTTGTCCTGCATGATCACTGTCTCTCCCTAAGCTTTATGTGAATGGTCTATATTCGCCCAATAGGTACCAATTTTCCATCTTTTCTATGAGTCATACTCAAAACCAACGAAGGCTTTTGATCCCTATGGAAACATAATACATAAGACATTCGTGCATACAATTTGGGAACCTTATATGATACCATTTGTCATAAACTGAGCCGATAGGCCTTGGTCATGGGACTGTCCCCAAGCTAGCCTTCCTTTCTGAGGATCGTTTTGATGGCTTATATTATGAAATGCCTCATTATAACTAGAGGTAAGTGGTTTGAGGTTCCATACAAGTTTCACATGGAACCTGGAACCTATCCAATATACCTTAGAACATGGAACTTGCCCTATCACGGGTTCTAGAGTCGATTCCACGTTCTATCTATGTTTCACTTGTATTATTAATTAAATTGTTGCAGTGAATCATCGCATTTAATGACTACTACTTGCTATTATAATTCATTGACCATAACTTATATTTAGATATATGAATAATGTGAAAAATTAACAAAGTAAAAACTTGAGTCATAAAATAGAAACTCAGACTAGTGGCTCCAAATTATATACTCATCATTGGACGTCATGGAATATCGTTGGATCACGCAAAGAATGTAAAAAGAAAAACACAAAAACTTATTCCAAGTTTCACCTACCTAGAACTTGGGATCTACCCGTCAAAACAGATCCCTCAATTTTTTGAATGTAGGACTTACCCTACATATCTTGAAACTTGGAATCGGACATGTTTCCACTAGTCCGGCTCTTCAGTTCTAAGTTCTACCCTAGAACCATGCTCATCCCTAATTAAAACCGATCGTTCCATATCTCTTGTCAATATGGGCATTTTATCATCCCGCGTAGAGCATGCTCCAATTTCAACATAACAACAGGTCTTGTAGCAATATGATTAACAAATGTTGGATGCTCATTAACAAGACCAATTTCAAATTTGTGGTAGCAAATATCAATTTGATATTTCAAAGCACAAGAAGGCTGTTGTAAATAAAGAAAGCCTGAATCGCATTCAAGTTCAGTCTACTAGTAATTGGAAAAAAATGGTTTTGTTTCCCCAAGAAAAAAATTCTAAAAAAGAGGATGGGTCAAATTAAATCGATACAGATTGTGAAAAGGATCCTCTATTGATTTTGGACAATAAAGTAAATGTTATGAAATATGAAGAAACTTTGTGATGATATTAAAAATAAACAAACATGATTTCACTAATTGCATGAGTGGTCGTTACAAAGATTGCAACGTAGGGTTTTGTATCCGACTAACGGTTGTTATTACACATGGTTATGGATTTTGAATCCAGAATTAGCTTTCTAGTTCGTTAGTCTTAATAAATTTCAAATACCAGACATAATTTCCTATTATCTAGTAATAGTAATTTACTAAAAGTTTAAAATCCCGAGAATATTAATCGCACCGCCTCAATACAATCAAAATTTAAGTTTGCTTGCTATCAATAACTTTGTCAATCAATTTCTCTTTAAGTCTTAGTGAAGGCTTCTGTCAATAACTCTTGCACTATGATTTGCCAATTTCCTTCATTGTCAACAAGTAGTAGTTTTCGACAAAAAATAAAATAAAATAAGCTTGTAGTTCGTTGATTATCTTGGTCAGTGATGACTTCTGTTTAACCAAACTTTGTTCTTATTGACAAAGCGCACTACTTGTTGAAAATAAAGAGTTGGTCATTTTTGGTGTTCACAAGTTGAAAGCAACTATTTTCAGTATGGATTTGTCTTAGATAATAGTCTTTGGGGTACTGTGAGAATAATAGTATATTATAGACCATAAAAAAATCAAATAACAAAATAATTATAAATTGTTATGGAGCTCACTCCTTCGAGAATATATAACTCACAATAAACTGTTATTCTCATAGTATTCCAAATGTTGTCATGTTAGTAAAACCCTTTCAGTATATACTTGTCATATTGTATTGACAACTAATGACGCTATGCCTATTACTAAAGAGTAAACGAGAAAGGACAGATATGTGAGGTACTCGTTCACCCTAAGAGTGGATTTTGCGTGAGTGCATTGTAATTTGTAGTCGACCAAGCGAATCCGCAACTCAGATAATAGTATTAGAATTGGGTCTTCAAGTATAAAAGTGAGAGATCTGGCCAAAAAAAGGAAATTGGTAATGTGAAAGTTAAAATTAAGAATAATTTCACTATGAAGGGGATACGCATCTCTTTATTTCGATTACTAGGAATCAGTACATAATTATTCCAGACCCGAAAAAACTTATTGCTTTCTAGTATAAGAACAACCCAATATAACTTCAATAGAGACAATTAATCATACCATCAACTTGCCTGAAAAGGAAAATTGAAAAGAAAAAAGAAAAAAAATTTACTTCTAGCAACATAACAAGCATTGGCACTGCCTCTTCCTTAGCTTATCCAGGCCAATCAGCCGTGCCACTTCCAGGGGCGAGGAAGCGACACGACGGAGAACCGCATCTTCCCGGTGGAGCAGTGGAAGCCGCCGCTCTCGCCGCATGCAAAGAAGTAAAACTTCCACGTCTGGCTCAAGGTGAACTCGAAGCCGTCTCCCGCCCCATCCGAAACATTGGCCACCATGGTCGCCCTCTTCAGGTCGCACCTCATGTAGCTCCAGAAGCTTGGAAACACATATACGCTGTGCGGATGTGTGTTAGTGTCGCTTGGCAGGTCGAACTTGAACACTGCAAGTACCGTAATGAATATCGTTTAAAATAATATATCACAATGAATGATTCAAAAATACCTGTTGAGCATGCTTATAGAGAAAGCATCCAGTTTTCAAAGTATTGATCGTGCATTATACTAGTATAGCCAGTTGCAATTTTTCCTTCCTTATCCGACTGCTTAAATATTGCCACGGACCACTTTTCTACAAAACTCATAATGCTACTTGGACTTCTCATTTTCTTAACTAAGTAGTTATTTTCGAAAAACATTAGCACTCTCCTTCTACTTCATATGCATAAGATTGCATTATATAAAGTCCCATCGTGAGTGAATGTCCAGACAAAAACGTTGTGATACCATCAAGATCGTCGATCAATCTCCTATATCAACTGTTAAAATTAATTTAAGGACAAATTTACCCAGACAAAAGTGGGGCACAATGGATGCAAAATCCAGATATGAATAAATGAGTTATAGTAGCGACTTACCGAGAGTGTCGTTGACATAGAAGGGGCCGCTCTTGTGAGCCCAGGCGCCGTAATCGAATCCGAAATGCCAATTCTCAGACCCTCCGACGATGACCTTCTTGGGAGGGACCTCGGCGGGACCATCGGCTTGCTTCGGAGGCCAAGCGTAGCCGTTGTTGTTCCACCCAGGATAGGCCATTGAAGCTCCCATCATCACCGAAGCTATCGCGACAAGCACCATCGCTCCTCCAAATTTCAGCGCCATTGTTCCGTTTGTTCTCCTGATGTAAAGGGTGACTAAGGAACTGGACAAGTACAAATCTTCAGATGTTGGGGAACTGGTTGGTGCATTGGAGGAATGTCTGATGGGCTTTTTATAGGAGTAATAACTTAGTGGAATTTTCCATGTTTGAGGTTTCTGATGAAGGTGGTAGTGGAAAACGGCCAAGCGGACCTTTTTTTTCTTCTTGAATAGATAGGGTTGGTTGAGACGGAGAGTAGACGTGTTTTCACTGTTAAAAGTCAACTCCTTCATTTCTGGTTTTTGGGAAGGTCTCCAAGGAAGACCAGCGCACCGCTACGGTACCTGTAGTGAATATGTCTCCAGAACGTGTTTTATCGTATCACAGCGGGTACGAATACATTTTTCCTTGAAGAAAGTGGACAACGGGTATCACGTGGTCCTGAGCTAGCCTCCCCCATGATTTACATTTAAATAGCGGCTTGTGGTGAGGCCCGACGGTGCCATCGGGCATTGGAGGGTCGTGTGCTCCCCCAAAGGGTGAGCTTTGACGGTTATTTGGTCACCAAAAAAAAAAACGGGTATCTTGTGGTTGACGAAGTATACAAACACTCGGCTGAACAAATTCATATTTCCAAATTTTGTGAGACCACTGACAATTATTTTAAAAACCAAGCTGTTAGAGATATGTATAGTATTATTTAAATATTCTTCTTGCTTGATATCATGTGAGATCTTGTAATACCATTGTTAATTGTTCTAAAAATTTAAACTATTAGAGGAAAACATGGTTTAATACTTTATTATTCTAACAATCTAACTGAGCTTTGTCTCGCTGATTTGCTGGACTTTATATCTAATTAACCAACTAGTAAATATTGTCAAAAAAACCAACTGGTGCCTTCAGAATTTTAAATGCATCGTATACCAAAATGCGCATATCTTTATAACGGACACTTATGCTCAACATTGAACAAACAACCTAAGAGAGGGTTTTGAAAGAAAAAATAGATCAACGACTCTATGTTTGTTGGCTTAGTGGTTATAATACAAACTTTGTAGTAGTTATAGTTGTGAGAAGAAATTTTGCAACTCGTATAAGGTGTTTGACAAATTTCTCACAGCAGCAACACTCTCAATTAGTTTTCAAAGCTGTCTCAACCAGTTTTAAGGTGTAGCAACTTTAAATTGTGGTACCAAATACACTTGTTACCATACTTCATAACATAACAACATGACATAGCTACAATTATAACACATCACTGCTATACCATTTAGACACTTTGTATGTGGATTATTTACTCAATATTGGTCTGATAACCATACTACTATATGAAAACAAACATATTTTGGCCAACTACCAAATTTGGTTTAGTCTCTTACTTAATCCATGAGGTTAGTGAGATTATCCACAGATGGGAGTCTAACTACGTGCTTAAGGTGCTTCCTCATCAGTTGTAATCCCCCCCCTCTCTCTCTCTCCATAGGAGACCGCAATGATATTGCAAGCCTATATCGAGTAATACCAGGGTGATGTATAAACATCTAAAGAATGTACATGAAAAACTGTAATATTCAATCATCTTCTCAATTTAGAGGATCTCAATCCTAATCTGTATAGCAACTGGTTCTCCTTGCTCTAGATGATATAAAGATGTAGGAACACACGAAAGGTCTTCATAAGTTAGGCTGCCAAGTACTGCACCCACCATCTCAAACCCGCAGTACAAGTCAAACTTGTGTCGTTCTCAGACAGAATTTTCTAATCAAAATTAATTCAACAAAAACCGAATGATGATCACCACAACATATAAGAGAAGTATGGTCTCGTGGGTCGTAGCAAAGGAAAACAAAATCAAGCGATGCATTCACTAGAAGCTGGCCTATTGCGAATTAAACACCCTCATCATTACCACTTGACCTAATCAATCGGGCCCGTTTTGACTTGGTCCATATGGAAGGAAATGTCTCGGGGAGGAGCCCTCCATGACATCCGAAGAAATTAACAAATCAATTATAAATTTATTATATACATACCGAATTCATCCTAAACTCTTCTACAATTACATGACTTGCAAAAGATGAGACACCATTAATATAAAAATAGAATAAATACACGGGAACTAGAATCGAACATTTGTAAAAGCGTAAGGTCATTGGATTTAGGATTGAGATATTTTCAATTTAGGACAGTAAATTTACATCTTAAATATCTCGATATTACCAAACGTAAATTCATCGCTCTAAACTCACACTTTATGAACTTAAATTGAATTCTTTTTTTTTGCAAACCCGGAAAATTACGTTGGAGGTTTAAACGGGTTTTAGGAAAAGATGAGTCTATTCCCTCCGTGTGCTCCAGACATACAACTTCAGAGAGTCAAACCACTATGAGAATGCGTTCTTAAATCAAAAAATTCTCTGCAGAATACTTCATTATTTTGACAGTGTTGATCCAAAGTTGACCCAGGCAAAGGAAAAAAAGACATTCGAATGCAAGAATTGAAATCACGAACTTATTGTTGTTTTACCTGTCATAGCATTGACCGAAGCGTGGAAACTGGAAAGCGAGACGTCCAGTTGTATTACGTTGGGGTGATGGGACTCTGACGATCAAGGAAGAAGCTCTTTTCATACTCTGCTTTAATTTGAATTTTCTTAAATTAAAATTTATGAAACTCGTTAAATGAGTACCGTGAGAAATTTTATGAATTGAGTAAAAGTAAGAGGAAAACCTAAAAGATTAAAACAGTGTATATGGAGGTAAATATAGCAAACCCACGTGAGCTTTGAGGGTTGAACACATTTGCCTCCAAACTGGCAACTATTATATAGTAATTGGACTTTTATTTTGTCATGATCGTTAATCTCCATTATTTTTGTTTTGATGGCATGGGCAATACGCATGACTACTAAGGGAAGGGTAACAATGTACACAACAAAAATGTACTTTAATCTTATATTTTTTCCGTTGGCATGTGCAATGCACATTACCATTAATTAATGTAAGAAAACAAAACAAAAATGTAAAAAACGAGAGAAAACTAGGTTAACTAAAATAGTAATAATAGAAAAAATAAGTGTTAAAATTTGATAAATATAGGTGCTTTGATAAACCATATTAAGATATTTTAAAAAAAGAAGAATAAACACACACTAAGTAAAAAAAGGAAAATTCCTCAATAGTAAAAAGGTCAAATGACAAAAAATTAGTTACTTACTATGTACTTTTAAAGGGTTAATTAAATTACAAATGATTGATTGATAAAAATATTTAAAAGAATTTAATGTCCTCAACTCACAAGAGGAAATAACTAACCAAATTTAAGTGATATTTTTATACATTTTTTATTGATCAATTATTTTTTATATGAATTAACCATTTAAGGGCAACCACTGGAGTTTGCCCCAATGACAACTCTTCCTATATGGGAAAGGGGAGGTAGGGGGTCAAATCCCCATCTTCTGAAGGGAGTTGAGGTGAGGATGATTAGTTTTAAGTGTAAATTTCGATAAGAGTGATCGGTCCAGGGTGAGTAGGGTCTAGACCTGGACCTTGTACCTGATCTTGTTATAACCGATTCCCCTTTTCTAGACCATGTATCCTATCCTATTTGCATTGGACCCTGTTTTGGACTTGACCTTATTTTTTGGTCTAGGAACAAAGTCTACCCTATTTCCATTGAAACCTATTTTGCAACTGCCCGACATCTTATATGACTTCAAATTTTACATTAATTTGCGAGAAAATAATAACATAATCCTCCTAATTTGTATTGAAACATAAAGCACATGTAATCAATAAGTATATGAATTTTTGACTAAAGGAAAAATTAAGAATCCACAAGGCTAATTATCATAAACAAACATCGTAAGATAAAGCAAAAATCCTAACATTGCATAAACATTAGCAACAAACAAGTTTTTTTTTTTAATAGGGTAAAAACCGGTCCGATTTTGGTGGGTCTGCACTTGGAACCGGTTTCCAAAAACTAGAATCTGTTTCTGGTTGGAACTAGTTCCTAGACCTGTTTTTTGGGTGGTCCGGTCCGGTCCTCGGGTAAACCCGATCTGGTTGCACACTCCTAGATTTTGACTCCCATGTCTTATAAAGAAGTAGAATAAAAATTTAAGAGTGAGTCAAGAATTGGTTTAAAGTACATAATAAGTGTCCAATTTTTAATATTTGATCTTATTGCTATTAAAGCCTTTTTTTCCTTTGTTATGTAACTGTGTTTCTTTTCTTTTAAGTATTTTAATAGTTCTATTATTGTACCACAAAGTATATTCTTTTTTATTTTTGAACATTATTATTGATATATATTGTAAAAGAGAGATTTCCATCAGAAAATGAGATCAATATTTAGATTTACCCCTTAAAAGTCATGTGCACTATACTCGCTAACTAACCATTAAACGAAGGGTTAACATCTGTTACGAAATCAAAGCCCACGGGGTAGTTGAAATTTTAGGGACAAGCATGTATTATCCTCAAAGTTCGAGATGATTTTGTGTAAATACCCCATATATATATATATATATATATATGGTTTTGGTTACTTAGATCTACCTCTAGATAGAATAACAACGATGAATTAGGAACTTTACCGATACCTACATCATTCATTAGCTTAAAATAGTTGGTCTTTTGCCTTTTATTTTAAGCAAATGCTGCATTATTGTGGGTCTTTCATGAAATCTATAATTAGAGATTAAGCAAAGAAAAGGTTAGAGACCATTAATGTTAAAAAAAATAATGAAGAATCACGACTAAAATCGAACCTTTCTAAAAGCTTGAAGGCATTGGATTTAGGAATCACTTCTTAGTTTAGGATGGAAATTCACAGGTTAAGTTCATCTTATTCAATGAGTAACATATCAACAACCCAGTTGAAGGCCTAGGTATGTAATCCTATATTTAGGAAAAGGATAGATAAATGCCTGAACTTTCGTACCATACTCACTTGAGTACTATTAAATTTTTTCTCGATGGCTTAAGTGCCCTAAATTTGCATGGTGTTCACTTGATTGGCACTTATGGTGAATGTTTTTTTCTTTTTTAAGTTATGGAATCAAGTGATTGATTAATAGTAACATCACTTAAATGAATGTCCTTGAGAAGTCATGTTATTCAAGCGATCATAAAAAAGTTACAGCATTCATTTTAGTGATGTACGAAAGTTATGACATGTATGGTATCTTTATTCGATTTGTCTTCTTATACAAAAAAAATTAGTTTTCTGGCTTTGGAATTTCCCAGAGTCGGCCACTATCTGATTATGTTCTTAAAAGAAACAATTCCCTGGAAAAGTATGCATCATTTTGAGAGTACTGGTCGGAAGTTGACCTAAGCAAAAAGTTAGAAAAGAAATTTCAACTCAAAAATTCACGTAAGAAACCTATTGTTGTTTTACTTGTCATAGCAATGACCAAAGTGTGAAAGCGGGACATTGCGTAATTAGAAGTCTACTTGGATTGCGTTGGGGTGATGGAATTCTGACGATCAAAGACGAAGCTGTATTTTAATCCTCTTTATTTTGAATTTTGATAAAAGAAAATGTTTATGGAACTTGTTAAAGGAGTACTATGTGAAATTTCACGCATCAAGTAAATATAAGAGAAAAACCAAATTAATTAAAGCATATGTTTAGGGAATTATACTAAAACTCAACTTTGAAGGTAGTACACGTTTGCCCCCAAACTTTCAAATGTTATAAAGTGCCCCATTGAACTCTTATTTTGTTACCGCCATGAGCCGTCCATTAATTTTTCTGTTAGCATGTCCAATGCATGTGACTTTTAAGGGATAAAAGCATATTTTTGCACTTTAATTTAAGGGAAATCTCTTTCTTAAAGTTTGACAACAAAATTTTTTGATCAGTTCTACTTTACTCTTACTTAAATGCTCAGATTTTTGCATTTTCTCATTATAGGAGGTGAGAGTTAAAACTCACTCTTAAAACTAAATCGTCTCCATTCCAACTCCCTTGCGAATTTGTTAAAATTTGATAAATATAGAACTAACAAGATATTTTAAGAAAGGAATAAATACAAATTAGGAAAAATGCATCAATAGTCATAAGGTCAAAAGGAAAATTAGTTACTCATTATGCATATTTAAAGAGTTAATAAATCATATAAAATAATTATAAAAGGAAACAATGTTCTCAACTCATATAAGGAAATTATTAACTAAAATTAAGGTAACTTTTTAATATATTTTTCACTCAATTATTCTTTTCATTAATTAACCATTTAAAATGCATAATGAGTCTCTAATTTTTGTTATTTGACCATTTATGTTATTGAGACACTTTTCCATTTCACTTAATTTCTCTAAAATACCTTATTAGTTCCACTAATGCACCAACGATTTCTAATCTTTTTGGTATCATTATTGATATCTATATTTTATGATATGAATACTTTAGTAACCTAGACATTCATTTCTTTAGTTTCCATTTCTCCCAAAACTCGAGAGAAAATAAAGATTTCCATCGGAAAATGAGATAAAGTACATATTCACACCTAAAAAGTCGTGTGTGCTGCATGCCATCGGAAAATACGACGGATGGCTAACAATTGTGACAAAACCAAAGATCAGGGATATGTGTAATAGTTGAAAGTAACATGTACTACTCCCAAAGTTTGAGAGAAGTTTGTGTAATTTCTGCAAACATTTTTTTGGTTTTGGTCACTTAGATATCCGTCTAGATAGAATGACAATTAGGAACTTTCGTGGTAACTACATTATCCACTAGCTTAAATAGTTGGTCTTTTCCCTTTAATACTGGGCAAATGCTACAATTTCGTGGGCTCTTCCATAAATATTCATAAGCGGGTCGACTCCACCATTCATTTTCAAGGAAGCAATAAGCACTGTCGGATTAAGCAAGTAGCGTCCAACTGACAATCCACTATAAAATTTTATGAGTAAGATTTATAATAAAGTGCAAATTTACAAGAAGTTTATTATATGGAAGTAATTTCCAGTGTTGAGAAATTACTAAACATTAGGGACTTTACTGGTAACTGCAAATTACCTCTAAAATGAAAAGGTTCAGTAATTACTTGCCAAAATTATTAATCATTAAAGAGATAAAATACATAATCAGGTCAGAAAATTGCTTCTTGTCATATAGTCCAATTTACTTAGGATAGTCATAAGTTACTAACTAACTTAAAATGAATTTACGCTACTATAAAGTTAATAACTTCCTATCTAGAAAATAATAATTGCTTGTAGAACCAAACTTACTTTTGTATTTGTAAAAGTCTAGAAATTTTCTTCTTATAATTATTTTATTATTATCATGATCATAATATCTTTTTTTATTTTTCTCTAACTATTCTATGAATTTTAATTAATTTTTATGTATTTGAGGGAAATGGAGTGATTTGACTAAAAATTGAAGAACAAATACAATTTAAGTCTTGAAAAATGACTTGCTAATAAATGCAAATGAGAAAATAGATAAAGAATTGGCCGTTGGAACAAAAGGAAAGGGTTTTTACGTGAAGGTCTAGAGTGTGGGGAAAAGAGCACCATTTTTAAAGTTCATGGAGTTTTGGGTAATTTCTCCATATATTATTATATATTTAATGGTAGTCTAGGTGACAAATTAATAAACATGTATCAACGTTATTAATTGTTTTAAGATTGCCTCGAAATTAGTTTTAACTTTGGGAGTTTACAATGAACTTAAATAAAGCTAAATATAACTTGTAGAAGAGAACTTAGTTTCCATATTCAATTACTAATTTTTTTATAAAAAAAAGTACTCCTTCTAGAGAATGAAAAATTAATTTTTTTTAATGAAAACTTATTGACCACATGTGCGAGTTAAATGTCATAATTTTATACATTTATAATTAGTAACTTTTCATTACTCATAATGATGTACACTTTTTCCACACTCCTTTTGACTAAAACACCCACTTTAAGGTAATTGACTATGATACCATTGTAATATCACATTCTTGCGAGTCACCTTTTCGAATGACCGAGGAGGTTTTTCAAGGATCCACATTGGAAATTGAAAAACCTTTAATTTTGACAGTGACAACATTTTTTTCTTATGAATTAACACAAATGAATTTTGTGGATTAGCTAACATGATTTGTTTTTGTCAGTCTTATTTTACTCTTATTATAACTCTAACTCTAAGATTTTTGCTTTACATTTTTACAGAGCATGGGAGCCAAACCCTACATCTGAAACTAAATCGTCCTCACCCAATTTCTTGAGAATGTGGGAATTCGAACCTTCCATCTTCTCCCCTTCAACTAAAAAGTAATTTATGTGTAAAAATCTCGTGGAAGCAAGTATTGTGATTATTAGTGACAAAATCAAGTCATTTTCCTCAAGACGGTAAGCGTTCAGGCCAATTGGAAAAGGCCTTTGTCAAATTCAAGAGATGGCTCGAGGAATACGAACTGAGAAAGGTAAAAGTGAATACAAACTTCATACTTCATTGGAAAAGTATATTAACCTTACTGAGAAGACAAAAAAAGAAAAAAATAGAGGTGCAGCAAAAATTGAAAAGCTTCAGTATTTGGACAAATCTTGTGACAAGAAAACATCTTGCAATATCTTATAGCAAGCTTATTAAACACAATTTACCTAGCTGTTTCAGCAGCAACAGAAACCTAGTGGCATCTCCTCGTGATACGCATCCCAATCGATCAATCCATAGACTGACTGCAGTTCTGGAGAGGGATTGGCTTCCCTCGCCCCATGGTAAAGCCCCTCGTGCCGTCCGGCATTCTCGGGCCTTTAAACATCTGCTTTGCCATGGTTTCGGACTGGACGGCGGTTGTGTTGCCCACCTGCGGTGAAGAAGCGAGAACTCCGTGGCCATTGTAGGTTTGTGCACGTCCTCGCAACTTTCCACGGCCCCTAGCCCATCCCTTTTTCAACCCCGCTGCATATTCTTCCGCCTGAGACGATACATCACGTACAAAAAGTATCAAAAGATCAGAATCTTAATCAAAGAGTACATATATTTAAAAAAAATAGGCATGGGGAGCATTTCCTTTGATAGAAATTGCTTCAGTTTGGGGCCAGTGACAGAAAATTTGGTGACTAACATGTACTGATGATCTGTTCAAGGGTTATCAGCTGATTTCAGAAGGAAGATAGCAATACTTACATTAGCCTCAAGACACAGTTCTGAATTGCTTGGGTGCAAATCATCTGTAGGATCAGAAAGTAGTCCCTCCTCTTCGTCTAGAATCGTATCGAAATCGAACTTTCTATTCTTCAAGACAGATTTCGGCTGCACAATCATGTACAATAGTCAAGACTTTTGGCAATGAATCATACTGGTGTAGTATATTTGTCAATGTACTATTGCAGAAGAGATACCGTGCGCCGAAGAAGTAATCTGACTTGGAGTCCTTTCCTCCAGTTCCTTTCGTCATTTAACATCTCAACCTGGGTAAGTATAATCATCACTATTGTCACATTTGATGAAGAAATAAAGAGGATATAAATTGCATTCACATGCATGTTATAACATACCGCCATTTCTGCAGTCTCAGTGCTGTCATATTCTATCAGCGCGTGAAGCTGTGAATCAATGGACACCCAATTACAAAGATGGGGTAATTATCTAGAAGTAAAAGCCATTGGTCAAGCCTATTCCAAGTACCTTGTTACGAATATAGATGTCACCTATAGGGCGGGAAGAATTCGATTCTTGGGGATGGCATATTCGAATGTTTCTAACACTGTCGAACAACAGTAAATAGTGAGATTTTTACATGATTTTAGCGTAAATGGGAACAATGCGAGGATTAGTCAAGTTCTTGCAAACCTTCCGGCTGAGCTGAATATCTTTTCTAGATTATGGTAAGAATGATCTTCAGGCAAATTCTCCGCAACAATGGTGCGAGACTGCGAGATCAAGAGCATAAAATTTGCAATAAACAAGCTGTTTTCATCATGTACTATTCCATATTTTGGATATCACGAACAAACCTGCAAGTCTTCCTTTTCCTTTTCGGTGAAAGGTAGTCGACGTCTGACTCTCTTTCCGTCACTGCTGACGACCTTTTGGGGCATTAAGATCATCAAAAGGATCATTTGCCAAATAGCGGGAAACCTTCTCAAGTTTTAATAAATTTTGACGGAGAAATTCGAGCAGCTCGGCTAGAAGAAATCTTACGAGATTTGGCGAGGACTGCAATGCTTGTGCAAGCAACTGATTGTTGGTCACGAGGGCTTTGATTTTCTTTGTGGAAGCAACTATTGATATTGGAACTGCGAAATGTCACAAGTCGCGATGCGCAGAAATTCAAAGAATTGAATGTGAATTAGAAGTATTGAAAAAGATGTCAAACCAAGTGATTATGTAGAGGTCCTTACCATAACCTTCAGGATCTTTGCTTACTTGCTTAGCAATGAAGTCATTGGAGAGCAAGCTCATGCTGCTAAACAGATATTCAACCTGTTTTTGTGCATAAAGAAACAATCTAAAGCTCAACTGAATTGGCCAGAATATTCTTGCCATATCACACATAAGACGGATAATTAGCTATCTAAGAGGCACACTTTTTTTCTTTAACACATTTAGACCAGTTATTTCCTCTGTTTAATGAATACACACCATGTGAAAAACATAACATTTGAATCTGGAGGAAGTGAATTCATTAGTCTTTGCAAGAGAGAATTCATGACATAGACTCTCGCACATTTCATTGCAAAGACTGGTGTCATGGTAAGAGAAGGCTGACACAGAGAACAACGTACAGTATTAACAAACTCTCTCAACTTACAGAAATCTTATGCTCCTATCTCAAGACAAAAAAAAAGGAAAAGAATTCGGAGTCGTGTATCTCATTAAGCATGTGTTTCCTTTCACGAGAGAAATAAAATCAGATCGGACATGGTGAATGACCAACAAATCTCGAGCAGAAGCACCATATCACGAAAATGCATGTATCGTAATAGAATATCTGTATTGGAAAGTTAAAGAAAGCTGGAGTTTCAATAGGATAACATCAGCTGAACCTGTCCTACATCACTCTCCCTATGCATGTTCTTTTCATCATCGGATAGCTTTTCCCCCGGCAAACTCTGTCTAATTGCATGAACTTTTTGGCTAAACGGAAAACTAAGGATCCACAAGGCTAACTATCAGAAACAAACATCACAGGGCAAAGCAAAACTACTAACATTGCATAAACACTAACAAAGTAAAAAATCAATCAAAACCTGCTTGATGATTTTCTTTTGAAGGTCATCACTGAGACCGTTCCTGGGACAATGAGAAGGCATCAAGTTGACGTTGGGAATGGAGTAACTAGATGGCTCTATCTGGTCCCCAAAGTAGAGCCACTCAGATCCTGCACTAGACCCGTCAAACAACTGAAAGCATGGATAGTAATAGCTGGAGAGATCGGGCACTTGGGTGCGTGATCTGGGGACGAACTCGGCCGCTTGAGCATTGAATTTGAAGGGCGCACTGCTGCTGTGACTTTCTCTCGTCGCCATCTTTGCGCTATTGCTTCCTCCCTCGTGAGCTTCTGCTTGTGCCATTCTTTTTCTTATCTGTACGCGTCTCTACTTCGAAATGTCTTCCCCTCAGTTTTGAGCTTCTTCTTTCAGAGATCTCTATCTCTACCTCTTGTTCCTCTCTCTCTCTCTAGTAGAAGTGACCATGTGTGAGGTTGAACCCACCTTTCGCGCGCGAGTACGGACATCTTTCTCTCCGACGAGATAGAGAGAAAAGGGGACCGCCTTATTACACCTAACCACTGGTGGCGGAGTTTGACCAGATTTTTCAGGATCAGAATTACTAAATACGGGAGTTTACGATTCTTCACTACCACAAGTTATTAGGTCCAATCAATGAAAGTTGACGGAATCAGTTGCTTCCTTAACGTAACATTTATTATCTCTTTCCATTAGTTTCGCACTTCGAATTTTTTCATTCATGGTTGATGTGCTCAAGAGTGAGACAAATGCGTGGCATCCGTTACATCCTCAAATATGGCAGATCACAAAGGTAAACTGAACATAAGTGATACATATTTGGTATGAGAGATTGGGTGTCCTTGAATTAGATGCAAGATAAGACTGCTTGTCTTTTTTTATTAAAAAAAAAAAGCCTTCTTTCACACTAGCAGTATATGTGATAATTTGGAGAATTGTCTAATCAGTCTTGAACCTATTTTATCGATACCAATTAAGTTTGAAATTTTTTTAATTTTGTTAATTTAATTCTAAACCTTTGTGTGAAGTTCTAATGTAGTCCTTCCATCCAATTTTCGCCAAAAATTGCTGACATGGCAATATAATCATTACCGATCATCCTACGTAACACGTCGCCACGTCGGCAAGTTCTGGTGAAAATTGGTTGAAATGAGTACATTGAAACTTTGTGCAAAGGTTTAGGATTAGATTGGCAAAATTGAAAAATTTAGGATTAAATTGGCATCCTTACAATAAATTTAGTACCAATTGAATAATTTTCTCATTATACTTTTCTAGCATTAGATTTACTTATTCGTGTTTAGTCATTGGATGAGGCAAATTTTAGCACATTCAATATTTAAGATCCCTAATTATATTTAGCTTTTTTTGTTATGTGGTGTGCTAATGTTGTAATTAGCTCAGAGCTTGAGTTACTGTTCATAAAGAAAATTTACTGCTTACAAACTGACACAAATTCTAAAGGACCTAGTAAACAAAGCGTTGATGGTGTTACGCGAAACCGAAAGTGTGGAATAAATGCAAACAATTTGACTGAGATGAATATTGAAAAAAGAAAAACTTAAAATGGAGAATTTATGTGGTTCGGACAAATATGCTTATTTCATGTCACTTGGGTTGATAAGATGTTCCACCGTAGTAAAATGCAGATGTTATAATCACTCAAAGCACAAAACTCCGATGTATTATCCAAACTCCAATTGTCCATAAGTAGCTTGTCAAACTTAATCGAAGTGATACAAATTGTTTACTTCTCAAACCCTCGCATTTTGATGTCTCTGAGAATTCTTTTTCGAGTTAGGTTTAATGTAATGAAAGAAGTACAAGGCCATGGTAAAAAAGATGAATCCAATGCATGTGAAATTTTTCTACATCGCACAATTAGATGCCCTATCTTAGAGTTGGTCCGATCAAATAAAGTGATATTGACCTTCTTTCTTCTCTCAATCGATTTAGCAAACGGCCAAATTTTAATTTCCTAAGAGGATGGATAAAGTAATCTTTTTATTTTATCAATCAGAGTAGAAAGGAATTTTAGTGTGTAGATCTTACAATGTAAGAAAATGTGCTACATATTTCTTCTTCTTGAGCTCCAACTCAGCAAGCTCTAAAATTTGCAGCCATGGTGGCCAAAAGGTCGAGATTTGTGAGCTTTAGGTCTCATGGCCATGGCAGTAACGAGCCTCAATCTTGAGCTCAAGCTTGAGAGATGGATATTTCAAATTTGACGAAGGCGGTGCAGCCATGGCGGTCAAGAGCCATCGAGCTCAAGACTTAGTGAGCTCCAAATTTGGCAGGGCAACTGTGAGCTCAAAACTCAAGCAGCCGTGGGCACGAGCTTGAGTTTTCATGAGCTCCAGACAGGGCCATGCTGGCTTTGAGCTCCAAGTCCAAGCAGGCGGGCGTGATATGAGCTTGACTGGCCATGGTGGCCGCAAGGGATGAGGGATTTGGAGATCTCTATCTCTCTCTGGGCACCTATTTGCCACCACATAATAATTGTGAGCGGATTGTAACAAGACATGTGTGCTCCTACTAGGGAGATTTTGATTTATGGGCAAAAGCACAAACCACAACAATGACATCATACTTAGATTACGTTGTGACTGGACTTGTAGGAAAAACATTTAGGAATATGCAGAGGATTTTAAGTTAAAAAAGTTTTTCGGAATGTAAATTGTGTTTGATAAATTGTAATTTTAGAGTCCTTTGTAGAGCAATTGGGTATAATAGTATTTGGAAAAAAAAAATTGCAAAGGACTTCTCTTATTTGTTATTATAAAGAACAGAAAAAACTCAAACCGTTCACTAGAGCCATACAAAGGTCTTAGGCCGCTAGTGATCCAATCTAGTGCCAGTAGCCATTGCCTATGTCGTAGGACCTAAACGGCCCTCATTGACTAACCCCCATGAGGAGTTGCACAACCCCAAGCAATTATCACCTGGATTGTGCCACCTTGTGGCCTGTCGTAGACCGCCCTCATGCAAAGAACATGAACAATAATAATAAGGGCAAAACCGAAAAAAAAAAAAAAATTAGCTAGTAAAGTTTCGAGAAAAAAAGTTGACTAACGCTAGGGACAACTTTGCCGAGAGAGCTGAAAGCCCAAGGCACTCCAAGACCCACCTTGGGCTTTCAACCTTCCGAAGGCTCATATTTTCCTCAAGGCCACTTCAAAAATTTCCCCTAAAACCCAAAAGTTGGCCCATGGGAAAGCCTTTCCCAAACAGAGCCTTAAAATTGATACGACAGGCTACTTCAGCCGCACTTTGGGAAAGCAGACAGCCACAAGAAGGGATCGAGCACTGATGGTTTATCATCTAACTATCTTTCACGGGGAAAATTAGCCTGTCAAGTAAAAGAAATTATCTTTCTTTCATTTTTCTTTTTAATGTCATCTTAAAAAATGTACGCACACAAACACACAGACATATATAAAATTTACTCATTTCATTAACCAACAGGTTTAGAATAAAATTGATGAGCTTCTAAATAACCAATCAAAGAAAAGGGCCTGTCTAAGTTGGGCCTAAGCGGTCTAATCGGCAATGTGATTGGTAACCAATAAATACATGTAATTTGTACATATTGTCATGTTTCTTATTTTGTCCCAGAGTTTTAAATGTCTATAAACCTTATCAGCTTTATAGATTTACTATTTTATTTTTCTTGGTCTCACTTTCAGATAACTTAACTAACATGATAAGATTTGACATCAATATCATAGCTTGTTTCTTCAGAAAAGGACACATCGATAGCAATTTATGTCTCATTAGGTCGAATAATTTATAACACAATGCATATGTTACAGAAAGTTTCTCACCAAACGGGCCTTAATATTGTAAGAATTGTTGTGGCCCACATGATATAATTTGTTATATGGTTTAATAATTATTGAAATGCTATAAAATAAATATTGGTTACGAGAAGTTACGACTTTAATAAAACGAAAGGTATAATCCTCAAGGGAAGTTACTGCATTTCCGAAGAAGTGCGATTCTTATGAAAGTTAAAATGCACTTTGATGGAATGTACCTATTGATAGAATGCATAAATAAAGTTATGTCCTCTCTCCACCCATATGAACAATACTAACTAAAAAAAAGGCAGTATTCTCTCCTCCATCGATAGAATACATTAAAAAATAGTAGGTTAAGGGAGAGAAATCAGATTTCTTCATTTGGTTCAAGTTCTTTGGTTTTCCACAACAATCATCTTCAAAGGTAATGCTATGGATAAATGTACGTTCTCATCTATTTGTGAAAATCATGAAAATCAAAGATCACTGGTTTCCAAATTTCCGCATCAAAGAATTATATGTATCCTCTAACAGTTGGTATCAGAGCAAAGTTTATGATCTTATGATTTTTCCGTTTATTGAAATATTATGATTTATGTATGATGATTCATCGAACGATCATGTTTGTACTATTTGTTGTTGTTGTTGAAATGTTTCGGAGGGTTCTATCGGAGGAAATCCAATGATGGAAAGTTTTCATGGAGGAAACGACGAAAATGGAGGAATTCGGCAGAAACAGGAAAAAAAAGAAAGCAAACCAATGTAAGGAAGAAGGCGCGTGGAGACCACGCCCGTGCTGCAGTTGCACTGTTAGGGGGAATTGATTTTGAGGAACAAGTCTTGCTTGTAATTGTCGGGCTGTTTCTTGAGTTTTTCCTAGAATAGATTCAATTTTTCTCATCACGTATTATATGGTTCTTCGAGTTTTCCAACCAAAGCAAAGCATATTTCTTTAATTTGAGCACAACAACTTTGTAGTGCTTTTGTTTTGAGTAGAGGTTGATTACTCGTTCAATATCATGAAGCTAATAAACAAAATCATCTAATTTAGTTACCCTCAAATTCTAGTACCTCCATATTTACTTCATGATTATTCTCCTCACAACTTCTTCTTCTCCTTCGGACTTAGTAATCTGAATCACTAGAGTTGCTTCCGGTGTCATTGGATTCATCATTAAAGTTTTGATGAGGATTTGGATCGAGATGGCATGGTCGAACAGGGCGTATCAGTGGTGGCTCTTGCCATGCTTGATTCTCCAAGAGATTGAGGGCATGCTCAATTTGTTGTTGAAGCTCCATCATAGCACAATCACACCTTTCATTTTATTATTCTTCCAAAGCTGAAACTCTTGGAACTTGCTCAACCTTATTGTTTAACAAAAGTATGAGATGAGATGGGAAATAGGTAACACAAAGAATTACTCAAAATGAGTTCAACCTTAGGCTCTAATGTCATTCTAATGCAGTTGCAAGGAGGAGCGAGTGATGTTTTGAGTGATGTCAAAGGAAGTATGGATAGATCAAAGTATATGGGAATGAAGATGGATAAATGTAAATGCAGGATAGATTACGATTAAATCAAGGCCTAAAGGTTGCGCACTAGATAATAATCAAGATCGAGACTAACAAAATTCACTATCAAGGCTTAAAAGACAAGCCACCTACCAAGGATAAAGTATTTCGGGATAAGAGAGGCTCACCACTAGGGTTTTAAAGAATGAACCACTAGTCGAGGATAAAGGGCCTCTTGGTCCACCACAAAAAAATAATCCACTTTCCAAGGATAAAGGAACTAGAATAGGAGAAGCTCACCATCAAGGCCTAAAGAAAAATCTACTAGCCAAAAGTAAAGGGTTTCTTTGCTCACAACCAAGGAAGCATCCACCTTGCAAGGATAAGTAAATTGTAGATAGATATTCGCTCACATAGAGGAAATCTCATATTTTCACATACTCAAGTCTTGTCTCCTTTATAGGGGTGTTTGGTTCAACTTTTCCAAGAAGCTTTCAGCCTCTAAAGTCCCTTGGGGAAATGGTAGACCATTTGGCAATTATTTTGAAGTAGCTTTCAGCCAAATGCTGGCCTTAGGAATGCTGAAAGCCCAATACTACTCTCATCTAGCATTGCAAAGTAGCCTTTGCAGAATGCTGAAACCAAGATTAAAATATTTTTTTTCCTTCAAAACTACACTCATTAATTCTTATTTTTTTTTTATTTTCCCTTCCTTGTAACTATTCATTTTCTTCATGCTAGGGCAGCCAACAAAGGATCGGAGAGGTTCCCACAAGGCCAAATTGAGTTTATGAGTGGTTGGCGAAGGGTCGACAAAGGTCGCGTGACCCAGGTGACCCTCGCCTAGGTCTTGCAGCCTTAGGTAGCAGTTGCCTAAGTTGTGCTACTTTAGGCGATTGCCACCTGAGGTCATGCAATGTCAGGCGATGGTCACCAAAGGTCACACTACCTAGGTGAGGGTCACCTAGGTCTCACGTGACCTAGGTGATGGTCGCTTAGGTCGCGTGCAACCCTTGCCAAGGGTTGTCTGAGGTCATGCAACCTCAGGTGGCCCTAGCTTAGCTTGTGCTTATCTTGTTGAAGGTTGGGCGACGTCCGACGACTTTAACCAACGATTGGTGGTACTAGATTTAGCTTGTCAGTGGCCATATTCCTTCCCCGATTCCAACGAAGGGGTTGGGTCATTTTTTAATAAAAAATGTGAAAATATGTCCAAAGCTCATTGCAATTTTTTTTTTTTGCCAAACACAACTTGAATTCAAAATCCATTGGCAAAGAGTTTTTACTGAACACAATTTGCATTTTCCCAAAGAGCTTTAGCTTTCAGGATTTGCATTATACCCAAAGTCCATTAGCAAAGTTGAACCACACGCACCCATAATGAGATTACTTCTCAATTTATAGATATATTGCTAGACAAAAGAGATGACTTGTCAAATTCCCGAAAACCGAATAGACTCTTGGGGAATTCACTTAATTATGACTCTTAAAAGCAACACCACGATTAAGACTCATAAAAAGCTATGAATTAAAAGACTTAAATGCATCCGAGAAATTATTAGATGCATTAAAACTTGATAAAACTCTTTGAATTCATCCACTAGTCTTGAAAGCCAAACAATCGCCATAGAAGGTTATCAAACAACAATAGAAATCGACCATAATAGCCTGCAATTGTTAGGTAATTGATTAATAGCCTCGGAATCGACAATCAAGCTTGTAAATCAACAATGAGGTAATCAATTCACGCCTTTGAAATTAATAACGTATTCATTGAATCAATAACCTCTCCACATAGTTAGCAACTTCATCATTGAACCTATAGAACTAAGTTGTAGCAGAAATTGATTTTCATTTACATAAATAGCAAGTGAGTTGGTTTGATTGATGAGACAAGAAAGGAGCTTAAGGACTAACTGACACTCCTGTGACATCTAGATTTTGGCTTACCTAATTAATGAGCCTAGGATAGAAATTAGCAATGGTAATTAGATCGATTTAATAGGCACTATTTAGAGATGTGTCAATTATAGGATTTGCAAAACAATACTTGGCCTTTGATTTTTCTTAAGAAATTTTTAGGATTTATAAGAAGAGTTATAGACATAGTTTTCAATTTGTAATGTCAAATTTACACGAAAATTGCACAACTCATACCTAGACCCTTCAAATGACCAACCACCTATCAATCCCTCTCTCTTTCTCTCTTTCCCCTCACCATTTGGCCTTACGACCAAGTGAAGTAGTGCGCCGGTGATGCCAAGTGGCATTGCCGCCCACCTTGACCAATTGACTTTCATGCAAGCCACCTCAATAATGAGATATAAGCCCATTTTCTCTCTTTTCCCCCTTGGTTGAGCAAAGCCCCTCACCTCCCTTTGTCTCGATATCTCAATTTCTCTCGCTTGCCCGACACACCCTCTCCCCCTACTTTAGTGACAACTCCCTCATTTTTCCCTCTTACCCAACAACCATCGGTCTCTATTCATGCTCGAAGACTTAAGGATGCCGAGCTTCAAGGTTTTGCCATGAAGATCGAGACCCATCTCTCCACAAATCAAAGCCCGTTTCTTGCATCGCCATTCTAGGAAAGTGGAGTGTCATTTCTCTATGCTATTCGAGATTACTTGTTGCGCATTTCGGAATATGCTATCTTTGATGTGTTTTAATGCTGGATTTTTTGGGTTTGACTTTTGTGCTTGAGGCACTGTGAGGGTGCCGTGCATGTTAGATAGTGAAACAGATTGCTATTATCTATGATCCTACCCATCGTCAATGACAAGAGACCTGTAAGATGGTGATCTCGAAAGTCTTTGGTACTAATGAAAGTGGAAAAGATTATTAGTCATAACATCATGTGTCATTTAATTGCTATCGTCACTAAAGATAGTTAGCCAAGTGACTTGCAATTTGCACCAATGATGGTGTGGGTTAGATTGTGGTAGTAATATATCAAGTCTAATGATAGTGAGATACGCACTGAAAGAAGACCATTGATAGTTTAAAAAAGAGCCGTTGCCGTTCTAGATTCCATAGCTGAAAAACTAGGTGAGGTAGCAAAAAAATAGCTGACAAGTTTCAAAGACAACACAACAATCAATGGATAATTTTGGGAAACTCCTAACAACTCTCTAATGGCTAGTTGATTATCCTTGAAGGTCTCCAATAGATATGTTGAAGGCCTGAAGTATAAAAGGAACAATGAGGCCGTGAAAAGAGTTAGCCACAAGAACATAATATGTGAAATACTGATTTAGTCTCTGGAGCTAGAAATTGTAACTGATCTTGACCCGTAAGCCTCTCTGTATTCAATTTAGCACTATAATTACTTAGAGTCAAGTGTACAAGAGTTAAGTTAGTGTTCTTGTATCTCGATAGTGCGATTTATCAAGTAAAGGGAAAGACACTAGCCAATTGTAACTTGCACTGCTGATTATTAATGAAATCTAACTATTGTTAAAGTTGTTAGTCTAAGAGTGGACATAGGCTTGGTTATAAGATGAATCATTGTACATCATTGAGTGATCTGCATACTTCACTCTCATTTACTTACCAGCATTACTCATACTGATCAATTTGTAATATCATCTCGAGTGTTGATTGTAAGATATTCCACAAAAGTTTTTATACATCAACACTCAACATATTCATCCTCCTTATGGTTATATATTAGCGTCTAACAAAGAGAAATGGAGTTTCTACTCTATTGTGCATGTCTATTTTGTGCGAAAGGGTGAGAAATGAACTCTTGTGTTTGCTACAAATCTGAAAAGAAATATGAGACAGTGGCATGTGGCTGATGGATGAGTGATGGTGGATGGTGATGGGGTGTAGTGTTGGATATGATGAAGAAACTTCGAGGAAGAAGCAAGAAAAATCCGAAGCATTTAACCCAAGTGTTTCCATCGATGAGGGCTGCCAGTAGTAGTCCTGTAATGAGGAGCTTAGTCAGGCTGCATTCCTTATTTTAATGTGTCGGTGCTCGCACACCTCATCTCTCTTGTTGATAGATATATATTTCTTCCCTACAAACCAGAAAATACAGAGGGTAAGGGGGCTCTCCCGCCTTAGGGTGAATCTCCCACCTTATTGCCTCCTTGAGCCTTTTAAGGATCTACTCAAGTCTAGATGGGGGTGCAGTGTTGGAGATGACGAAGAAACTTCAAGGAAGAAGCAATAATAATCTGAAGTGCTCAAGGTTTATTCCTTCCCTCTAGTGAACCTCAATGCCACGATGAACGTAAGCAAACTCCACTAAATAAAAGTGAAATTGGCTTGATTTTGTCCAAATTAGGGTTTAAATTTGGGGCAAACTTGTTGAACGATGTTGTTTTGAGCTTTTTATGCTGTTCAGACCTCCAGTGAGCCACGTCAGTCGGAAAAAATATTAAAATATTGTTATGTCGGATTTCCATCATTTGAGATCGAAGTTGACACTCGAGTAATTGTTTTTCTTTAAAAGTGACACTGAGGTGATCTGATGAAAATTTTTGGTGCCAAAGTAAGAACTGTATGAAACTTTTGACACTTTTAGTGTCTTTATACCTTGAATTGTAGGATCCACCTTGTGTGATGCCCTTAAATTTCAATCTATCCAAATTTTACTATTTTAAAAGATCCACATATCACGAGAATACTAATGGTAAATATAAAAACCTTAGAATTCAGCATGATTGAAGGATCTCAAAATCTAGCATTAATATATTTTATAAGGTTACATCAAAAACAACGGATCCAAGAAAACATAAGTTAGGTTCAGATAATGGAGAAACTATTCTTCTATGTATAAATACTGAGAAAACAAATGTAATGGTGCCAAAGACAATTAGATAAAATGAAACTTCCAACTTCTAGAGAAATGGATTTTCCAATAGGGTTTAAAGACCTATAAAAAAAATCAAGAAGTTGAAAAGACTATTGAATATGAAGCCAGAAGAATAGAAATTAAGTTCAATAAGAATAGATTGATGAAACTGAACATTGCAGAATTGAACGAAGGAACCTGCAAGAATTTCAAATAAAGTTTCTTCTAGGTCATCATGCTTGTGTCACGGAGCAAAGGTTTCTATAATCAATGGAGCGTTCGTGATCGAGGAAGAACGATCAAAACGTCCCTCGAAGGATCCAAGTGCTTCTGGAACATTTTCAGGGAACGGGCAATCCCATAATTGTGCCGTGGTCTAGAATTTTCTCACCATAAATGCCAGTAGGCGGTAGGTGGGGCGGTACAATCTCGTCCGTCAGATCAAAATTCGATCAATAGTTGTAATCTGAGGGCCTCAAGCATAAGAAGAGGTGCCCTCCCCCTCATTTGTATTAGGGGTGTGCATGGTCCGGGTGGGCGGTTCCCACCCTAGAACCGGAACCGCCCACTAAGGACCGGTTCCAAAAATTGGATCCGGAACCGCCCGTTGATTCCATGGATCCACCCGAGAACCGGACCGCCGGTCCGGTCGGTTCCGGTGGATCTATGGAACCGGTCTCACAAGCGGGCAAAGAAAAGAAGCTCCACTGGACACGTATCGAAACTATGGTCTATTTAGAGATTTTGCAAATGTTCTCGCGTTTTTTTCTTTACCTCTCTTGGTAGGTTGCCTCAAATAGAACAATAAAAATTATAAACATGGGGCTTCAAAATTTTAATTTTTTTTCAACTAAAAAAATTATTTTTTATAATAAAAATTAATATATATTATTATTATAATACCGGCCTGTCCGGATGGGTGGGCGGGCGGATCCGCCATGGAACCGGAACCGGATCTAAATCCAACCCGGTTCGGCGGTCCGGGCGGTTCCGGTTCTTTTGCACACCCCTAGCTGTATCCATCTAAGTTCCTTTCTTTCATTCAGAACTTCTCTCTCTAGTTTCTCTCTCTACGATCCGAGTGAGTGAGTGATTGGTCGATCCGAAGAAGACTTGGCTTAGGCCCTAACAATTCCAAGCGATCCGAAATAGCTTAAGTCACCGCACGGTCGCGATCCCAAACGATCGGCTCATGACAAATGGTATCAGAGCAAAGAAGAGATATTCGAGGAGCAGCACCAACTATTCGAAAGAATGTCGAGCCAAGAAGCTATTGTGGATGGAGAGGTTGCTCAAGTCAGAGAGACTCGCGGCCAAAGCAAGAAAAGAGGAACCTCATCAGAAGCCGTTGCCGCGCTCGATGAGAAGTTCGTGAGGATGTGAAATGCCGTGGCCAAAGTCATAGATGGACTCGATGATGTTCGAGACCGGATCATGGAGGTTGAAGGCTCTCTTCACAAGGACTTCACGGACGCGATCAACGATGCGATGGTCCTCTCCAAGTGAAGGACGATGCCTTCGAGACATCGATCGACGACTTGAGGAACAAGTCTGAGCAATGGAAGAGGAGAACCCCCGATGGGATGAAGTCGAAGCCATGAAAGTGGAAATCCAAGAGCTCAAGATGGAGCTTGCCCTATGCAAGCTGAGCATCGCGAACGGAGCGATGCCTACCCAAGCGGTGCCCAAGATAGAGGTGCCGAAGCCCAAGGAGTTCAAGGGTGATCGATCCGCCAAAGAGGTGGACAACTTCATATGGAACATGGAGTAGTACTTCGGAGCTGCCAACATCCAACACGAGAATGTCAAGGTACGAACCACTACTATGTTCCTTACTGATACCGCAATGCTTTCGTGCCGCAATAGGTGTGATGAGACCAAGTGCGGTGCCCATCCCGTGGAGACGTGGGATGACTTCATAAAGGAGTTTTGGGAATACTTCTTCCCCGAGTTTGCTCAACAAGAAGCCCGTAGCAAGCTCTATCGCCTCGAACAATGAGGTACGGTCCGAGAGTATGTGAAGGAATTCACCGAACTCAAGCTCCAAATCAACAATCTGGGAGAAGATGAGGCTTTCGGAGCGTTCTTGGATGGACTCAAGCCGTGGGCAAGACAAGAGCTAATGTGTCGGGACATTAGAAGTCTCTCGAGGGCCTTAACAGTTGCCGAATCACTCATCGACCTCAACAAATTCGATCCAACGAAGCATCGATCAAGGGATTAGAGGTCGGATCGGTCTTCCGAGGATGAAGGTGGAGACAACTCCCGTGGCCCCAAGGATCAAGGCGGTCGAATGAAGGCTTGTGGAGAAGGCTCGTCCAAACAACCCGTCCAAGGAGGTCGACCGCAAGCAAACTACACAAGTAAGTACGATCAACCTCTGCCCGCTCCTTGCTTCATTTGCAAAGGGAACCATTGGACGCAAAAGTGTCCTCAAAAGCATCAAGTCAATGCCATCCTCTCCATCGAAGAAGAAGAATGGCCCAAGGAGGAGAAGCGCCAAATCCGACTTGGTGGGATGATGCTCAACTCCGTGCAAACCCAACCACCGCCCAAGAAGAAGGAGCAAACGGACATATACTTCGTCGAACTTGAGGTATGTGGAATTACTCTCTATGCCTTGGTTGATACGGGTGCATCCAATGTGTTCATGGCGACCGAGGTAGCAAAGAAGTTGGGTTTGGAGGTGATGCCGAACGGAAGGCAATTCAAGACCGTCAACTCGGAAGACCTTGCAAGTGGTGGCACAACCCCAGAGGTCGAAGTCCAAATTGGCGGATGGAAAGGCAAGTTCCCATTCGAAGTAGTCCCGCTCGACGACTACGATCTCATCTTGGGAATGCAGCTCTTCGACCGAGCAAGAGCCATGATCGACATGGGGTCCAAGTGCATCATAGTGCTCGATCCGAAGTGTCCGTCCATGGTGTCGATGCTCAAAGGGGTGATGAACACCAAGATGATTGCTGCGGTTCATCTCCTTAACAAAAGCTTGAAGGTGGCCAAGTGCATAACCAGTCAACAACCAAAGACCCAACCATTGGAGAAGCCGAAGGTAGAGTTGGGACCTCCTGCACCAACTCACGACATGCCAATCGAAGCCCTCTTCCCCGAAGTGGAGTACATGCCGCATGCCATGTCCAAGTCTAAGAAAGGATTGTGCGCCCAGCCGATCGTGAAGCCACTCAACTGATCGTTCGAGAAGCCGTTCGAGGTACCGTTCGAGTCAGTTAGGGCCAAACGGAATAGGAAGAAGCGGGAAAAAGCTCGTGCTAAGAAGAACTCTGCCCATACTGTGAGCGCCGAGGACGTCGCTCGAATGAGTGGGGGAGAATGTCACGGAGCAGAGGTTTCCATGGTCAATGGAGCATTCGTAATCGAGGAAGAACGACTAAAACGCCCCTCGAAGGATCCAAGTGTTTCCAGAACATTCTCAGGGACGGACGATCCCGTAATTGTGCCGTGGTCTAGAATTTTCTCGCCATAAATGCCGGTAGGTGGTAGGTGGGGCGGTACGATCTCGTCCGTCAGATCAAAACTCGATCAATGGTTGTAATCTGAGGGCCTCAAGTATAAGAAGGGGTGCCCTCCCCCTCATTTGTATCCATCCAACCATTAACAATCTAAGTTCCTTTCTTTCGTTCAGAGCTTCTCTCTCTAGTTTCTCTCTCTACGATCCGGGTGAATGAGTGATCGGTCAATCTGAAGAAGGCCAAAATAGCCTAAGTCGCCGCACGATCAACGATCCCAAACGATCGGCTCATGACACTTGTCTATTCTATAAACAGATCCTGAGAGAATAGCTTGCAGTGGAATTAGGGAAATAAAAGACCAAATAAAATATCCCACTTTAATGATTGATCCAATATTACTAGAAAAAGAATCTACTACTATCCTAGCGAGGGTTAGATGCTCCGAGGCCAAGCTCGCCTACACATTCAGACTTAAAAATAAATGTTTTAACACTTCCTTCTAAGATGGACCACAAAAGACTAATTTAAAATATCTATGTGAGAATACTCGACCAAGGAAGAAAAAGATTTGAGATCACTAAAAAGTAAAATCATCTTCGTATTACATAATAGTGTAGATGAAGCGTATGACTGGTGCTAATTTATACTATGTAAGAGGTCAATAACTCATTGATTTCTTACAAAATCTAAACCTGAACATCTAGAGAATTCTCATTAAGTTTCTCTTGAAAAACAGTAATTTTAAATGAAGCCGATTTGCTTAGACTAGAAAATATTACTCAATTATCATTTTTCCAAGCCAAAAGAAATTAAAAGAAAATAGCACTCAAATAGAAGAAATTAAATGATGGAGGGGTTCCATCGTTTTCACTCACCTCCTTCACCAAACAACTCAGTACATGGAATTGGATCTGTCGAGGTGGGTCCTTCATGGGTCCTTCATAATATACTGTCTGCAAGATTCTCTCTATTATTATGCTTTTCGAGAGGGACAGCTTTGTCCTAAACCCCGATGAAGATAACAACAACTGATTGTGTTTTTTAAGTGGGATGTGACTGGGTTAGGTTTGCAAGGATAAAATCTGGGATCTTGAACCCATTTGTTTGACCAATTATAAGGTCCTTTGGCGACCTAATAATTATTTTTTAGGTAGTATCCATCGTGATCTTGATCTTCATTACATCAGTAATATCTGTTCATGTAATAAAGAAATATCCAACACATGTTATTCACCTTCAACGCCCTGAAATGCACATCACAATCAAGAAAACATATCCCTCTTTTTCCTTGATTATCCTTGTCGAGTTAATTAGTTTTTCAAGGTACCGAGCAATGAAGATCTGGGTCGGTCGGCCGACGCACGACTCAATCACCAAACCAATTTTGTCTACAAGTAGTGCTAACACGAGAGTTAATTAGACATGGCCTAAAAGTCAACGTAATCAGGCCTATCAGATGCTCAATTCGCCATTATACTGCACTTGCGTATGGTGGTGGACAATATCTGATAGGAGTCACAGCTGGTTCTCATCCATGTTTGTCTATTTCCTCAAGCAAGAAGGCGTATTTCCCAGGATGAGCGGGGAATGTGTCTGAAGAAAAAGGTAACGATATCGATAATCACGAGAAAATTCAAGACGAGACAAACAATCTCCTGTATCAGCTACTTCACAGCAAATTCCCATTATCACGACACTAGAAAAATAATTATTTCTTGAGGCCACGTCTCAGGTCATTATTATTCAATGGGAAAAGCAACAGTGGGCATAGAATGGATTGATACCATCATCATCATTGACATTCTTAGCAGGCGCTCATTCAAATCATGCCATGTACAACTCAAGATTCTGCATTTCCAGGAAAGAACCAATGGGAACTAGCCCAAAAGCGGGATAAAAGACAATTTCACAGCTTGGGACTATAAGCTCTCTCTTGACTTTTGCATAATTCGGTATGAAAATAGGACTCAGATCTAACTTTTTCCTTGGAAAGTTAGCTGCAACATTTTGATTTTCTTTTTTTCTTTTTCAGACCAATTTTTCCAAATGTTTCCATCATTTTCATGGATGATCAGCAAAACCCACCTTCTCAATTGAGCTGTGCTAATCCTTGTTCTTTCTCTATCTCATAATAGAACTTTTGAAACCAATAAGAGAAACCATTCATAGTGCTCTTCTGGTGAGATGAATGTTGAAGTCACCATCTTTCTCAATTCAAGCAAAGAATGGTAGGTGACAGATACCTCAGATTCTCACAAGGAAACAGATCATTTAATGAGTTCAGAATGCATACATAGATGGTAAGATTGATGATGAATGAAATGGCCTCAACTTTTTTCATATATGCCCTCACAACAGTTTTCTCGTACCGATAGCGAGTAGAAGCAAAACTCAACAGGGTTCAGGATATAACAACAAAAGAAAAAAGAAATCTACCTCTGCAAAATTTCGAAGCCTCTCGTCTCAGCTGAGATACTTCTACTTTTTATGTATGATCCATTATTCATAGATACTAAGTCCCGTATAATTCTTATCTGCAAAAACTCATTGCCGACGAAACTCTATACATCGACTTTACCGGGTTTGTTAACATGACTTTTCCAGCTATAACATTCGGACTTCTCATCTTCGTCATCCTCCATGCTGTTGCCTCCTGTGGTTGAGGTCGTAGCCCCCATGCTTCCACCCAACTGGAGCGGACCTTGTGGAGAATCAGATTGTGAGCTACTTCCTTTTGGAGAGTCGCCATACTGATCTGGCGACAACCATAAACCCCCCAAAACGGCGACTGATTGATCTGCAGGGGAAGATGTAGCAGACGAGATTCTTCGAGTATGAAGCCTGTATTTCTGAAAGGAGAGAAATCTAAAATCAGTCTTGAGCATCAAAAGAAGAATTTGACAAGAACAGAAGTCCATGTTCGAATATCCGTTCAGAATGTAGACGGTGAATAACATAAGAAATTGTTGGAAATTTTACTTGAGCACCTTGATTTCTCATACTATGTCAAGTAGATGTTTGGAAAATCATCAAAAACACAAAAGGATATGGGATCTTGTGGGGAACTCACTTGCAAATGACTTTTCACTTCGTCATTGGTCAGGCCATCGACCTGCATAAGTTCTCTAATCTGCTTCGGAGTAGCCACTGCATGTATCAAATAGATTCATATCAGACCATGGTGAGGAAACACACAAGTTAACAGCAAGAGCAAATCATCCATCTCTACAACTTCTCATTCAATTTTTCCGAACTACCAAACGAAAAAAGAAGAAGATAGTCCAGATGCCACAAAAAGCAAAAATCTATGTCCACTGCAGATTCAGTCATTCATCAATGTGTAATCCACCGGCAGAAAAGGGAAATTCATAGAAACATTGAACACCGCACCAACTTCATAAAAGTCTAGCTCTCTCGTCAGTTAAGAAGTTGTATGAATATCAGAACGAGTATTGAATACTACTCCATATTCAAAGTCTAACCTTGTGAGCCACCGAGTTGTTGCAAGGCATTGACGAACCGCCTGTGCAACTCGGGAGACCAGCACCTTCTCTGCTTCCTCGCAGTCTGCTGTGGAGGCTGATGTCCTCTGCTCGGTAAATTTGACTGAACGGTGTGGCCAGGGGACGGAATCAATCTCCCGCATCCCGTCCTGGTGTCGGCACAAAATGACTTTTCCCTCGGATTCTTGATCCCAGAAGCGAGCAGCGATAGGCCCTGAACAGGCAATTTCATTTTCTCCTCCTGGGCCGAATTGACCGGGGTCGGCGAAAAAGGCAAGTACCCCTTCAATTGCACGAATGGCCTCTCCCCATTTCTCCCTTTACATGTCTCAAGTACATCCTCCGTTGCAGAGAGAGTCTGTGCCTGATTTGCCTGAGTAAGAAATTACTAAATCACATTAGATCTTCTACCTTTTCTACAACAGATTTCACAACAGCTTATCAACACACACTTTCGCATTGTCAAGTGGTCGAAATTTTGCTTTTTTTTTTTTTTTACCGTGGTTTCTAGTTTATGGTCTTGTTTAAGGTCAGGGGAGGGACTACTGTCTGTGTTCCAGAGCTGGACGGAGCTCATCCAGTTCTTCTTGTCCCTAGAATCGTCTGTCTCTTTCTTTAAATCAAGCTTTTCGTCATCTTCGTCTTTGTCCTTCTTCAGTGGGATGAATTCCTCCAGTACAGGCCGAGCGCTCGTCAGTGCAGCGCATTGCTCTGACTCCATTTTCAATGCCAAAATAGCTACGCGAAGAGAATCAAACACAAACAACGCCTTAGAATCAGCCAGAGGGACAGAGACAGTAATACAGAAAAGGAAAGGAAGAAAACGAAGAGTCAGATAAAAGCTGCGAATCCGAAACCAAAGAACACACACGAATCCGACAAGCTCCCATGAATCAAATCCGTCCAAGAAAAGGAGAGAAAGAAACTCTCATCAAACACCTCCATTGCAAATCTCAAATCGATGGTTCTCGATCCCCAACGAGCAGAATCTCCAAAACCCAACAAAGAAAAAGAGAAAGAAAACGAGGTCAGATACGCACCGTCCTTCAACAACAGCATGCAGAGCGGGAGCTCGCGCTTGAAGGCGTCGATCTTGTGCATCTCCTCCTGCAGCCTGGCGACGTAACCGTCGAGCCTGGCCGACCTGGCCCGGGCGTCCCCGATGGCCGAGGCCTCCCGGAGGAGATCCCCGATCGTCGCCGGCACGAACGACGGCCGGAAATCCAAGCTCAACTCAGGCGGGATCGACCCCATTTGGCCCCTGGCTTCAGCTCAGATCGTCTTCAGATATACTGTCGTGGTGGTCGTCTCTTGGGATGGCGCTGCGCAGGCCAAGAAAAAGAGAGAGAGAGAGAGAGGGAGAGAGAGAGATGGGAGGTGAATATGTATAATATATATACTTACAGATGCATGTATTTATGAACAGGGGAGAGGTGGAGAAGAGAAGATTGGAGGAGAAGATTCTGCTCGTGGGGAGACTCTGTTTTGAAAGAGAGAAAAAAAGGAAGGAAGGAGGAAAAGAATGAAAGAAGAGAAAAAGAAACTCACGCGGCTCCTCGCGTATTTTATCCAACCACGCACACAACGCACGAACGCGCGATTTCGCAATCCTCCGGTACAGGATTTTTCAAAGCCCCTCCCACCCCGTTCCCATTCCTCCTTTTTCTGAGGGGCTCTAAGAAAATATGGAAGCATCCACCTAGGACCACCGAGGATAAAACCTCGAGGTCATGAACTTAGGATTCCAGGTTGGGTCGGGTATGGAGCGAGCCGAGACTCAAGCCTAGGCGAATTGGGTATGAAATGATGTGCTAGTGAAATTGGTGTGTATGTACGAGAGAAAATAGGTTTTAATATGTTTTGAAATTTCGGAAATGGTGGATGAGTATCAAGGTGATCAGTTCTATAATTAGCAGGTTATAGATTGTGTCAACTTAGAATCTAGAATTTACCATATTAGGATTGATTTCTAACTTTTAGAATCAAAAATCAATTGTGTTCATCTTGGAACTAGCCTAAAATCGTTTAGGTGGGTTATTGCTTTTAAGGTCAATTTGAGAATCGGTCGGGTATTTTTTTTTCCATTTTATTATATATACAATATGCATATGCTAAATATGAATACAATTATCTCAAGGATATTATATCAAATATATTCAATTTCAATAATAATTTTTGTTAAAAAAATTATGAAGGAACTTACTTAAGATTTGTGTTAAATAGGTTCAAAACCGATTTGGTTCCAAAGTCCTCCATGGAATCGGCCTTGTAGGTTCCATAATCCAAGTTTTTTAGTAGAATCAAGTGATTCAAGGTATAGAATGGGAATCATCGATCAATGCCGATTCCTAATTTTTGAAACAAGAAACTAGTTTGGTAGGGCTAATTCTTGAATTCAACTAGCCTGGAGTTCATTGATAACCACTATGTACCTTATACACTGTACCCTTTGGGTAAATGCATACGGATTGAACAATTTATGATTTTCTCTTTATCTACAAAATTTTCATGTTTATATGTGGAAATGACAGGAAAAAAACATATTTATCTTTAGAATGACATAGTTATGTCTTAAGATTATGTCCCTGTTAGATATGAAAATGTTCTTTCTTATTAATGCACTTTTGTTTTACCTTGAATCAATAAGAATTGGGGCATTATCTAGTTAAAAAATTTTAAAAAAAAAATGCAGTACAAGGTATCCTCTCACTTGAGATATTCAACAAGTTTAAAGGTGATTTTCTGATTAGGGATGGGCATGGAGCGATAGGTATTTGTTCCTCATGAAACTTGCAGTGCCTGGCATTTGGCGTGGCAAGCCATTGGCAGTGTGGCAGTTCAACTGTAGTAGCCCCACCCCACCCTACGCCACCCCATCTATTTGCCCATTTACATTGTTAAAAGGTATTTGTTCATATATATCAGTTACAAGTAATATGTTAATATTGATATTATTATATTATGTAGCTCAATCTATTATTAAGTGAATAATACTTCATGAGATTGTGATACTTGTAATAGCTATTTAGAATATGAGTAAGTTTATAGTGACATAACTCATCCATTATATATAATTTAAAAAGAATAATGAAGTTTTTTTTCTCCACACGAGGCACGGTAACTTGTGGGACGCCTCGGACTACACGGGTCCGTGATAGAGAAAAGCTCTGCCTCACAGGGAGGGACGGGGAATGCAATCCTCGGCCCCGCCTCACCCTATGCCCATACATGTATCACTATCTCAAAAGGTATCTTCCAAAATTTGGAATTGACATTTGAAAGATATGTCGTCAAATATTGTACCCCTAGGATTCTACACACCTCTACCGATGACTTCTTTTGTTTGTTTGTCTGTTTTTTAAATTTAGTGCCCATTTTATTATAATCGTTGAAATTCCAATGAGATAAAAGAGATTCTCATCCAACGAGACAAAAGACATGATTTGATGAAAATATTTCATAAAATGGTAAATCAAAAGATGAATGTGAAAATTTACTATAATGATTTTCATTCTATGTTGAAAATTGGTACCGCATAAGTTGTCAATTTATTAAAAGAGAAAATGATACAAATGGTCTGTAAATTTTGTCCTAATATGCTATGTGGTTCTTGAACTTTTAATTTATTTAATATGATTCTTCAACTTTATCATTATGTGTTATCCCTAAACTTTTAGTACACATTCAATTTAGTTCCAAAACTATTAAAAATGTTTAATGTTATTCCTAAACTTGAATTAATGGAAGGACAATATTACATATTTGCATACAGTTCAATGACTAAATTAAATATGTACAAAAAGCCGAGAATCACATTAAATACATTAAAAATTCGGGGACCGCATTACAAATTGAAGTAGAGCTAAGGATTCACATTTAACAAATTAAAAGTTCATGGACCACTTTGCACATTAAATCAAAGTTTAAGGGTCATTTATGTCATTATCTCTTACTAAAATTCTACATATACTTAAAGTATGCAATTGCATACTAAAGTAAATAATATAATTTATTCGAGAATATTATTTTAAAAAAAATACTGTTATTTAGCTATTATTAATGTATGCAATAACCCGTTGAAATTAAAAAGATAAATACGATTGCATGATTCTTGTAAAATATTTACCATGGTAATTTGTCTAGATTTTTTACTAATTGATATGGGTGACAAAATGCATGCGAGTTGTTCTTGTAGTAGCAATTCCACAACAATTTGTTAATTCAAGTAAGTTTTTTTTTTTTTTTTGGTAAAGATTAATTCATGTAAGTTCATGTTCTATAACTGCAAAAATGAATTATATAATTTCAAAATTAGTTAAAAAGAATCCTTTCTAAAAATTAACTTTATAAAATCTAACTAAAAAGTAGCTACTAATTGATAATTAATTTATTGAGTCAATATAATTAATTCTCCACTATCTCTATTAATAGTACTTAGAACAATCGAAAAATCTATGCGGAAGAATATGATTTCTCCATGCGGTTAAACTCTCTTAGGAATCCGCACGTTGATCATATATTCAACAATTGCTCTAGCACTGAATTTTCTTATTTTTGATGAAATTATATAAGATGCATTGGGAGTATATATACGATTCGTATATGAGAAGCTTAAGTAAGACTAGAGTTTTATAAAGTGCCATTGATCTTATCAATTATTAGTCATCAATATTTTGGAAAGACTAATTGGGGGTTAAGAAACAATCGTCAAGGTCGAGAATCATGCTATTTTTTTTTTCTAAGAAAAAAAAGGTAAAGATCATTACGATTAAAAAAAAAATTGTATCTACCTTAATATTGCAATTGTAGACACGGCAGGACTATGTGACTCAAATCCAATATGAATATATTAAGCAAAACTCAAGTCCGACAAGATACGGCACAACATAACATCACTCGAAACTAATACATTTTCACTCATTTTATCAAAAACACCATCAAACTACACTGCAATGTTTTTCCTAATGATACAAAATGGCAAGAATAGTCGACACAAACACAATATGAAAACACGAGTTGTCTGCCTTAGTGTCCACCTTTAGATCAAGGAGATTTCCCCTATGAGAGGTTTTTGTACACATGTAAAGGTTACCTGCCCTTGATTTATGTGGTCCAACGGTTGGAAGTAGCACCAAATTTTCTCCTTTACACACTCTCTAGAGTGCCTGCGAACGAGTCAAAAGGAGCATAAATAACCTATATAAGGATAAATAAAATTATATTTTATACCATTAATCTAAATAAATGGGAATCAATCTAAAAGCATAAAGATATGAAAGTCCAACAATATTCCATTGATTTGGTCTAGTCTACTAAACATGGTCTAGCCTACTCCACATCATTTGATCCCGAACACACAATATAGATTCGGTTGATAATAAAAATAATCTGACTTAAGATAACCTTAGCCTCAAAAGTCAAGGAAAGCCTTCAATTTTAGAAATGGTCTACAGAGAATTCAAATAAAATTGGAATTATCAAAGAGAGGATACAGTGTTTGCTAACAAATGAGACCGGTAAAACCTAGAATATCGAGGGCCAATTGGATTGTACCTTCAAGATTCCAACACGTTTATAGAACAAACAAAATTTTGTTTACCACTTTCTTGTTAAGACTGTTATGTTGTTTCTTTCTCCGCTATTAAGATTCTTCACTTTCACATGCAGTGCTCTTTAAATAGTACTTGAGTGAAATCACCCGTTTTGAAAACTTCATGGATCACGGACTTGATCCGTGGATTATTCAACAGAAAATAAGAACCAAAGACAGTTTTGGTTGGATTTTCAGGATACCGAGTCCCTCATCAGATGGGCGAGATCTTGTGATGTTAGTCATCAATGAGATATACTAATAATGGTCATCGTTTGGTGTAGTTGTCGAGACTATTTCTTTTGGGGCTTGCACCGTTTAGAATGGGCGAATAGAGCAGCACTCACTCCAGTGGATTCGACTCTGGAAAGGGCAGCAAATGATTGTCAGGGCAAGTAGGTTTTTTGGTAGCAGAGGGACCGTGAATGGATCGAATCATACACCAACAGGCGGGTATCACTAGTTGGTATGGGCCAACATTGATGAGAATTTATTTATCTAAGTGGAGTTTGTGACACTCTAAGTTCCATATATCGAATGGGTGAGGACTAGTGATCATAGCCATAAGTAAGATGCACCTTGTTACATCATTTTATGAGATCAATTTTGGAGCTTGGCAAGTGTTGAACCAAATCGTTTCAAATTCTATCAAAGCAGGACTCTTTCTAGTAGATTCCAATCCAATGAGAGCAAGGAGTAATCATCAGTGCAAGAAGGTTCTAGAATAGCGGAGGGCATAAATGGACGGGACCACAAATCAATAAGGGATGTATCACTGGATGGGACAAATCAACACTAACAAGGACATCGGTGATTTAAGTGGAGGGGTTTGTGACACACTAAATCTCACATATTGAATAGGTGCAGACTCATGGTATTATTCATAAATAAGATCACTTGTTACTTCATATTATCAAGTGACATGGATTAAATGATTAGATTTTAAGCTATTTTTAAGGTGACTTATATGTTGTGGATTTTTTTTTTGTTATGTTCATGCTTTCAGCACTAGTGATTTGATTTTTGATATATCTAACACTAAATTACTAAGAAATCCAGATATCAACGGTCAAAGTCTACGAAGAAGAATCACGTGAAGACTAATTTTCTACTGAAACTTTGTTGGGTTTGATTCAAGAGATCTATGCCGAAAGCAAAGTAGATATTCTCACGCCTCCTTTACTTGTGCACCGTTTAATGTGCACATTTCAAAATTTCTCTTTGCAAAAAGAGTTGTCCTCTCCAAAAGATCAACTCAAAAAAGGGAAAAAGGAAACAGTCAAAGAATCAGAACATAGCCCAAGCAAGCCATCAACAGCACTAATAAGGTCATCACATAAAATGGAAGATTATCTCCACGTTGATCAAATCAAATGACTCAGTTACCTTTTGTGATTAATCTATTGCTAACATAAAATTTTTGTTCTTATGTAGCATCAAATGAAATTTTCTAAGGATTGATAACAATTGTCAAACAGTCGGAGGAAGGTAAAATATAAGAAACAACGAGAACCACGATAAAAAATTGATATCGTGATAAACTTCTTTCTTTCCTCCATTGAGCTATTGAATGGGTCAATCTATGACTTTTTCCAAGGGTTTCTATAACCCTTTTCTGACTAAAAACCTTAGGGTTAAAGTAGCACCCGGAAAAATTAAAATTAAAATGGCTGAAGGATCGATTTTCATGGTTATGGGGGTGAGAACTACAGTCAATAGTCACATAAAAAAAAGGGAATAATTTAATTCAAGGGTGAAAAAGAATTCTCCTTTATGGAAACAGATGAGGCCACCAAACTGGAATGCAGGGTCGATTTTGTTGTACCTTGAGATTCCGACACGTGTAAAAAGCAAACAAGATCTTCTTCAACTCCTCGTTCAAAATATGTTTTTTCTTTCTTGCTTCTTTCTTTACTCTTAAGATTCCGCCCCTTTAAATAATGCAGTGCTCTTTGAATAATGTTGGGAAATCGGCCCTTTGAGACCTCTTAGGTCAATCGGCGGATATTTCTTTTCGATAAAGAAAAAACAATAATACAAAGATGTGCAGATTCCGAAGAAATGCAAGCTTTGATTCCTTCTTTTCAACGGTCCACAGGACACGTAGACATGTCGGGTTTTTAGAGCTGTTGTACCAATATTTCTCATGTCGAGTTATAGATTAGGACGTCGGTGACAAATCTTCATTTATTTGAGATTCATTGGATTATTCCGTTTTATTAAAATAACTAGGATTTTAACCTTAAAACATATGAAATTTGTTAACATCTAAAGTCCTTTCAAATTATCTAGCACTCTTTTATAATTTCTTTAGAAATTAAAACATATAGGGTAGTCACAAACTTTTCTCTCTTTTTTTCCCTCAGATTACATATCAAGTTACACATATTGATAAGTTCAGTTCCTAATCTGTAAAACTTCTTTGTGCCTCTTGCCCAAAACAAAAATAAAAGATCACGCTTGGATAATATTCTTGTGACTGAATTAATAATGATTTGGAAATTACAATTCTCGAAAAAAAGAACTTATGATGACACTTGATTGGTACCAAGTCGACCACCTTAAGGCAAGGTACTGCCCTTTTAAATATTTATGAGGAAAAAAAACGATGACATTTATTTCCCAATGCCATGCTAATGACCTTGGGGTCAAATCACTAGAATTAAAATACATCTAAGACATAGGACTGTAGAAGTAGTAACTTGGGAGTTGGTGCTGGCCTTTGAAAAGAGACCCATTGTTGTGATGCTTGTGAGGGAACTTGATTGGTGGGTATCATCATTGATTTTAAGCTGGTGTTCAAGGCAACCCATCTGCTCCTGCTTCTTCTTTTTTATTTTTTCCAGCTAAATTTGAATAAGACATGCTTTTAGAGATGGCACCAATGGGCATGTGAACTTATCGGCTCAATTAGGTCACATAGTGATAAGGAATCTTGAATCGTACCCTAGGTGGGGCCCACCTTCAAGATTGGCAGAGATCTTTAGTTTAGAGGGAGGGAGGAGATGCCCTTTTTCAAGCAAGAAAGGACAAGCTTTACAGCCATCAGATTCCAATCACCTCTTCCACAGAAATGAGAATCTAGACACTGCCCATCAAATCCTAATATTAGTTTAATTTGATTTCGTTTTTAAAAATTTTATGTTTTCTAGGGAGGCCTGCTTGATTGTTTGGGAATTGCTTCTTTTTCCCTAGGTTTTATTTTTAATTTTAATTGTATGACTAGTGATGTCGGTTTCCCGCATCTCCACTGGCTTTGTCGGATGCTTGGAGAAAAAAAATCTTCTACATTTGTCTGAGCTCTCCTGCTATTCACACCTCATACTGAATAGGAAAAAATGCAAATGGGCCCCACGTCCTTAGCTTACAAATTTGAACAATGGTATCCAATTTCAATAGCCTCCTTTCATAATTTAACTATCCTTTAAAATTAATGATTTTGAATTTTTTATGCTTCTTGCTTTTTTGTCCTTAGGTTTGTCAGCCATCCCACAAATTTCAGATTTTATGTGAGATTTAATCATCTACTAATAAGATCTTACATTAATAGGATTCGCAAAATAACGAGCATTTTTCATGAAGTTTATCTTCAATTTTAATAGGAGCATTGGTAGCATCTTTCTTTCTATCTCCACCTAAGAAATGAGTTATAGCACGCAAAATTAAAGGAGAGGCCCTGTTTTCTTCCTTTTTTCTTGTTGGAGGAAGAATGCATGAATTGTGATGGAGAAAAATATAGCTTAATTATTAATCGTACTATATTAAATAATAAAAGAAGTGAAATCCTAGCTTATTAAGAATTCTCTTTTTCTCATTTATCCTCCTGATATTTTGAGGTAAGACAATCTTAAATTACTTGAAAAATGTGGAATCTTATCATCTAAAATTTCAAAAATAATAGAAGATGCATGCAACACTATTAACTTAAAAAAAGGTGGAAACATAGTATGAGAAATACTTGTTAATAGACAATGATGAAATTCGACATTTTGAAAGTGGAATCACGCCCAATGGGCAAGTGTACTATTGACAAATAATTGCAAATTCTTCATGTTCAAAATAGAAAATAGGCGGTTTAGCTTAAATATTGAAATTCAAATGCCATCCGTGGAGATTTACATATAATATTTTCCATTATTTTTTGAAATATGAATAATATTTTAAATTTTGGTGGGAAAGCTTTTAGCTTTCACTTAAGGGTAAACCAACGATATATATATAGAATAATATTGGGAATTTCAAAACCGTCATGTCTTTTTCTTAAAGTAAGTATATATCGACTTTAAAAGAAGAATTGACAGTCTTGATTACATGTGTGCTTGAAGGAAATTTCGTGGAGGGGCCAGTATTTCAACCAAGAACCGATGGGGTCAATTCAAGAAAAGACAACGAAACTAGAAGCCGGAAAATGCTTGACTTCTTGGAATTTCTGCCGATTCCCTTGTGTGGTGGTCGAATCAGGGCATCTTATAATAATTGATATATCAGGAATCCAAGAATTGGTATCTGTACCTCCACGGTCAACCATTTCATGCTTATCCCAAAAATAAATATATAAATGATTTAAAAATCCTCTCCCTGATGCGTATAAAATAAGGTAAGGCTAATAATATTCCGTATTTTGAGCTAAACAGAAATCTTCTTTTTTTTTAAATACCGCAAGAAATTTCAAACTTTGCCCAATATGATAAATTTATCCCAAACTTTTTCAACACAAAAACTCTAAACTTGTATCCGATGTAACATATTTATCCTAAAATGTTTCTGCGACACCAAAACCTTAAATTTTAGTTGAATGGCATTTTTATCTTTTACTCTCTTTTTTCTTCCTTTTTTATGTTTTTTCCTTTTCCTTTTCCTTTTCCTTTTTTTCTTCTCCTCCCGTCCCTCTGATGGCCATGGTGGAGGGAAGCCATCGATATTGGGCGATGGCAGCCCTCAGCTGGGTCGGGCGATGAGAATTTTCTTGATAGAGGAACAAGTGGTATCTTGACAATGATTGTTCACAACATGGGAGACAACACCAAGTTTGAGAGTCTTACTCAGATTAATGGAGGCAATGTCACTTTTGAAGGAAAGGACAAAGGCAAGATAATTGGTAAAGGGGACATTAACTCAGAAAATCAGCTTTGAAGAAGATGTCTCACTTGTCAAAGGTTTGAACCATAACCCAGTAAGTATCAATAAACTTTGTGCTAAGATTTTCTCTTTTATAATCATCCTCAATCTATCCGTTGGAGGTAGATTGGAGAAGCAAGGAGCTGTTAAAGTCGTGATTGAAGTTGTTGTCCAAAGATAGAACTGCTCATATAGTTCTTTTCCATAACATTTGCAACTACCTAAATATAGCTTCTATTGTTATCCATTTACTACAGTTTCTAATAGACTTGTTAGACAACCAAGCTTCTCGATTTCTGTTGTCACCCTAATTCTCCTGCTATGCAAATCCTCTGCCACAATGGCTAGTTTACTGAACCAATGATCATCATCAAATGAACGATGTTGCCACAGTATCTTTTACCTGATATGTATAGCCTCAAATACAAATATCTATATCTGCTGATCTTTAGGTATGTTGGTTGTTTATAAAAAAAACGTATTAAGACATTTTGCGATGTTCCACTATCCGGATCATGCCATCGTCATTACATAATCTTTAATACTTTTCACGAACATCTACAACTATCATAGTAATTATTATACTAAGGATAGTTTGGAAATCATTAAAATCACTTGAAGATGTTTCTCCAACAGTCCAAGGTGACAAGCGTAGAGATGACAACAATGACTAGGGATTCCAATTCTTCGAACCCACTGTAGGCTTCAAGATTGATAATGCCCTTAACTCAAACCTGTTTTTATGCGATCATCATGAACTCGCATTTCAAACCTTTTTAATGCACGGACCCATTCCTCACCGATTTGTGGATTTTGATTATTTGGATTCTCATGGCATTTTCATCTCTGATCTGTTTAAATATCTTCAACTGAAATTTTTGTGCTCTATGAAAGATGACGTTTCTCCAAACCTTGTGGCTTTGTTCTATTCCAATTTGCATTTTTCCAGTTTCAGCTCTTTCGTCTTCACTTTTGAAAAGAAGAATTTCACTGTTAATGCCGCTGGGTTGTATAATATTATCAAAACCCTCTTGCGTTCTTACAGCTTTGTTTTGAAAATTCCTGATTTTACTCATGGATAAAAGGAACATTTCCCCTTGAGCCTTTTGCCTCACAAAAGTAAATTTTATTCAAAAGATTTTGCCTCTGTGCCTTCACTCCAAGTTCTCCTTGACTAACGATGTCTCTCGTTATGAGGCAAGACTTATTTGGGCCATGCTCAACAAGATTTCCTCTGCCTTCTCACCGGTTATCACTCATATGTACCATTGTGTGAGAAAGAATGTCAGCAAGCTCCCTTGTGGCGCACTTGTTACTCAAATCATGAGGTCCAAGGGCATAGATTTTGCTGATGTTGCTGACTAAAGCCTGATCAATATCGAAATTGGGAAGGAAACCCTAAAAAAGATGATGCTGAGAATGTCTCCGAAAGGTTGGGTCAATCCTAAGAATGAGGTAATTCCCAAGGTGATGATGAAAGAATAGAGGTTGTTTTGAAGGAAAGACTGAAGGAAAAAACTGAGGCCGAATGGAAAAGGTAAGCCAAGGCACTTGTGCCAGTTCAGAAGCAATCTGATGCTCATCCACCTGGTCCTGAACATTCACCATCCACATTGGACCTGCCTGCTTCTTTGCTTCTGCTCTCACCTAGTTTCAAGCTGATGTCCAGGAACTTAAGGCCTGTATAGCTTCTATCGGACAATATTTAGTGAGACTTGAGCATGCCATCCTTAGATTGAACTGTTACAACTCTCTCCAATTAGCTTTGAAGAATTTGCTCCTACTCTCCCGTCTCAACAACAAAAGCGCTAGCGTCAGCTTTAGTTTTTACCATCCTTAGCACTAGTTTGATCATTTTGTTGTTAATGTTTGATGAATGGTCTTGTTCATACTTAATGGAAGTATCTTTTGCGTACTTCTTGCATTCTTTTTGTTGATGACAAAAAGGGGGAGAATGGCGATAACATATGATAAATGGCCGAGATGTGATGAATGTGACAAAATATGATTTTGTGATAACTTTTATGATGATGTGAGATGATAGTATTAAGATAGGGGGAACAGCGAGTAATATTGCGCATTTTAATAGTTTATTCAAAGTGTTAACATGTTGTACCTCAAAGCTCATCTTTTGATAAATTTCATGATCATCAATTCTTATCCGTCATCTCTTCTGAATTGTCATGAGATTCTTTTTTCTAGAAGTGCAAAGCTTGTTCATCACATAACACAAGCTCTTCTAGACCTAATCTTCAATTTCATTGAAAATCATTTGGAGACTCCAAAATCTGCTTAAGTATGCTTCATTGATTGTCACTGCTTATGCAAATATTTACTTTACTTGAAAATTCAGTACATGCATTTATCACATATACGGATTAGTTTTGTCACCATAAAAAAAATGGAAGTTGTTGGAGAAATATCCCTAGGAATTTTGATAATCCCAAAACTATCCTCAGAATAATATCTGCTATAATAATTGCAGATGTTTGTGATGATTTTTTAAGGACATTGATAATATCCATGATGTGATTTCATTGGAAAAGAGATCGCAGGATGTCCTTGTACAGCTTAACTATATATAGCATCAACTAACTGTGTTAATCGGCTCATGACGATGTTTATATCACATATGAGAATACCAAGTCATTGACAATGCTGGGATAACGTTCATACGAGAAAATTCATTGGAGACTTAAATATAGTCATTGCTAGCTCTAACTGTATAGCTAGAGAACCGAAGATCGTCAAAATATTGGAAATAGCTTTTGTTAGAGCTATCAATTCTATCGGCCATGCGATAGTAGTGATAGAACCCATCTTGGGAAAGCTTGCAAATGTTCGTAAGAAAGGACTGTATGAACAGTCTAACTTCATAATAGTAGCTAGCGAAGAATTCTAATGACTATTTGCTTGTTGGGATTATCTCCAACAGGAAAATTGAAGATGTCTATATAAGAGAGGATCAAAGAAGCCAAAAGGTTGGATGAAAGCAAAGTTCAATGCTGTATTAGAAATGTTTCGTTTTCTTGATTTTTTAAGTGTAATGTTCTTGCTGATTGTAATTGTTGAAAGATTAAGTGTACAAGTGATAGCGGCATTTGAGTGCAGATGGTGTGATCTATCATTCAATAGGATCAGTGTGTGATTGTATTATCTTGATAATTACTAATGCGTTCCATCTCAACTTGTGAATGTTAGTCAAGAGAGTGGACGTAGGGTTGGTGATAAAGCCAAACCACCATAAGTTGATGTGTGCTTCTCTTTAATCAGCCTTACTTGATTTGTTACACAATAGCTTTGCCAAATTCTTCTATTATCTGCTTGTCCCAATTTTCATATACAAGTTGCTCATTTATGCATTAACTTATTGCTCCATTTTCACTTACATAATTTTTAAACGAATCATCTATTTATAGTTTTACCTAGTAAACCAAATACATTTATTAGGATAATGTGCCTCGGTAGGTTCTAGTATTAAATCATATAAAGAATACAAGATAAAATATAGTAACAAAAATCTTGACATGGACCACATGGAAGGTACATGGAGAGAACTCACCATACTATCTTTGTACCTAATTTTCTCAATAATATTAAAAAGAATCAAAAGCAATTAGGGTTTGGTGCAATTGGTTTCCACAATGAAGAATTTTTAACTCAAAAACTAAATGTCAACCATTCAAACCACGCCATCTGTGTGTGCACAACTTCGACTCAGGATTGGGGTTTTTCAAAAGCGTTTACGGAGGCTTACAAGGTATTTTCTAGGCCTCCAAATAACGGGATCTCCATGATATTAAAAGCGGAATTCTTTTTTGGGGGTTTTCCGCCCTCCCTTGAATGTAGGTAATGCTGGCCTTAGAGAACCATCCTTCTTTATTTATCTCAATGATAATTAACCCATGTTTCCTAATCAGATCAGTTTAGACACGTCTATGCAGGCATGGGAACATGGTTTTGTCTCGAAGTTAATGTGAAAAGACAAACGCATAATTGAATCCAGTACCTGCCCTCCCCTCGAGAACCCTCGAGGGAATTAAGAAGAGGTCCCCGTGAAAATGAACAGTGTGAAGGGCATAGGAAGCTTATCAAAATTTCTTCACAAGATTCACTGAATCTGTCAATTCTCATCAATCAGGAAAAAAAAAAAGGAAAATAAGAAAAACTCGAAAACCCCACTTGGTTGGATCCAAAGAAGAAAACGAGAAACCCAAATTGGGGGACTTTTCGAACAAGACAACATGCACGATCCTTGTCAAACCAAGGGGCATCTTTCACGTGATGACAAGCTCATGGGTTATGGCGTTCATGTAGGTTTCCAAGGGGGGAGGGAGAGGGGGGTAGCTTTTGTCCCAGTGAATTCTCTCCCCACTGCCAAGATGGAATCTTTCATAATAATTGAGATTGTGCAAGCTATAGGCTGAAATAAAAACAAAATAGAATAGAAATGTGATTTTTATGAAGGTGTTGATGTTATCGGACAAGGGGGTTTGGTGTCCCTGTCTACTTTATGGGAGTTGTTGAGTGACATTATTGTTGCTGCGTCTTGGTCCTTGAAAATATTCCACTCTCCTCCCCCCACTACATCATCATTTTCTCAGGTCCCCTTTCTCGTTTTACCTTTTTCCCCCCTTTTGTTCTTTTGTTTCGGTTATTTTACAAGCTTGTTTTAGAAAATGTACAGTCACACAACTTGAAAATCCTGTCAATAATTGTGTAATATATATATACCGCAGATATAATTTTATCAATCTACAAATTGGAATAATTTATTGAAAAGTTAAACTTAAACCAAGTTGAAATTTAAACCTAGATTTTTACACAAAAAATATAATTGTTTTTTTGTTATAATGCTACTTGATTATAAGGTTATGTAGGAGAATCTGTGAACCTTGTGAAACTGCTAGGTTGGGAGGTTCCAAGGGGGGTTTTCGAGCTCATAGGGTAAGTTTTAAATGTCAATATTTTGAAATCCATCAGTACATAATAGGTTTCAAGGTTTGTATCATACACCCTATAAGAGAGTATGGTTTTAGCCCATATAGTATTTCTTATAAGTAAATATTGCGTACTTAATTTTTTTTCTTTTTTTTTCTTTTACTTTTTCTTTATTAGATTTTCATGTTCAAATGTATGAAAGACTTAATTGATGAGCAATCTCCAAACCATTCCCCTCCCCCCTCTCTCTCCAGATGAGTTTGGTTACATTTTGGTTCAGGTTCTAAATAGAACCTGATTTATTTATTTCTTTTTTTACTTTCGATATTATTATTGCTTTAACATTATGTTATAATTAAAATGAACATGTGTTAATCCTTTTTTGTTGTGTGTTGAATCTTCAATAGTTTTGCACTAGAAACGTGGAAGTTTTTGTATGAATAAAAAAAAATTTGAAAACATTTTCCAAAAAGGAAAAAAGGTAGCACAGGGTACATTGAAACTTATGGAACCCACAGGTTCTAGGGTGATTCCAAGAATTTATTCGGTGGGGATCCAGCTTCAAAAACTTGAAGCGGTACTTCTAAGGTAGATTCCAGAATAGAGCAAACACCCTACCAACCTTGGAATCAGTACACAAGTAGGAAAACTTTACTTCTTATTTTCTTGAGTATATTACTGGACTATCCAACTTCACCACATACATTTCTTGAAACCTCTAATATTGTAGGTCGTTTCTTACTTTTTTTTTAAAGAGAAAATGCTTTATTCTATATATAAACAATACCTAATAATCTTTACCAAAAAAAAAAACAATACCTAATAACCGATCTATGCAATTGACTTGGCAGTAAATCAATAATTGGTTTGTTTATAAAGAATTTTAGGACTTTTGTTGCATAACGTAGTTTGTGCAATGCATGTTGGAGAGATTATAAGGACGGTTTCAGGATAGGGCAAATAACCCATCTACCCTAGAAGCTACACTACCCTTAGCAGAAAAATCTTTGGCTAAGATATTCAAAACGGTTCAAATCTCTTTTTAATTTATTTGTTACTTATGTGCATATACAAAACTAGACCTAGTTAATGTGTGACAGGCTTAAAGGTTCCTTACCCAAAGATCGACCATGATTTCAAAAAAAAAAAATTTCCATGAAACAATTGGGCTTGAAGGGCCCAAGCAGTGGGCCCAATAAGAAATATGTTGATACAAGCCAGCCCAACTCTTTTCTTTACTAAAAATTTGGTTCACCGCATCTTTTTTTTTTTTTACATATTCAACTTATCTTTGCCAAAATCTTTCTTTTGTCCTAGTTGTATCTTGTGGGACGAGTGCTGAGAAGTGGAGTTTTTATAACAATTACGAGTAGCTTTATCAATTAGTCATCCAATGTAAAAATATTTAACACCGGTAATATGAAAATTTAGAAATGAAATCTGATCAAAGAACTCAAGGTTTTGTGCAATTTAATGAAAGATAAAAATCCATATATCTCGTTAATTGTTGAGTCGCAAATGAGGCCTAAGAATGACCTAATTTTCTATATCCGATCAATAGTGGTGGGAAAAATTGTCCAATCAATCATAAACTCATCGTACGGATGCTAATTCAGTCATAATCTTTCAAATCTTGTTGATTTAGTCCTAAACCTTTGTATGGAGTTCCAACATAATCCTTTTGGCCAATTTCCCCCGAAAATCACTAACGGGTAGATGTGACAAGTAGGACATTGAAATTATAGACAAAAATTTAAAATTAAATTGATAAAATTGAAAAATTTAGAATTGAATTAGCATCTCTACAATAAATTTAAGATTTGACCGATCGAATTGCGATGAAGTTTATACTTCAACAAACGACCGATGATTTATGAGGTTTTCCCTTCAAATATTCTGGCAAAAATCAATGTACTCTAGAAGGAATTGATATATATATATATGTACATCAAACATCTGCTTTAGTTGTGACATTTGTTGAGAAGTGAAATAGAAGAGGTTACTCCATAAAGAAAACCTGAAAGAGGAGGCCAATTCCAAGGCACTAAAATGTCTGATCAGATCGAATTTCACCATAAGAAAAGAAGATTCACATCAGCTGAACGTTCATTCCTGGAACACGTATCTTTTTCCTAATGTATTTTCATTTACACGTTGCGGTGGAGTGTCATTTGTTGGAAGTCTTTGTCGGGGCTAACGTACGACAGAAGATAGTGGAATCGATTCGCCGCGTAACCCGGCTCTGCTTAGTCAAAACAGTCTCCAATGGATGGTGGGCTGCCTTTTGCCTTTTTTGACACTTTTTCTCCTTCCCACTTTTTCCGCGGGTTCCTTTCTCACCGTCCATTCCTGGTGTGATCGCCGGACAGCTGTTTTCATAAAGAAGAAGTATTGACCATTGAAATCGTAACGGAAAAATTACTGGAAAAGTCATTAATTTATTATATCGATATTAATTTAATTTTAAATATTTTATAATTTATTAAAATTTAATTTTTTTTGTCAATTTTGATTGGAAATCGTTTATATAGATGTTGACCGTACTAACATAGACAAAATTTTCAATTTTCTTAAATGTTTTTGAAATTTTTATTAATTTTTTTTTTGCTTTTCTTTTCTTTTTTCTCTTTTTTTTTAGGGTCATTGGAGCTTGCTAGTCATAGTGAAAAAAAAAGAAAAGGAAAAAGAAAAGAAAAACATAAAAATTTAGAAAGATTTAGGGCCAAATTAATATTTATATAAAAGGCACAGGACTTTTATAGTGGTTATCCTAAATCACAACATAATATGTAGCCAAAATCCTCAAGGTAAATGTACTCGATAGGGCCTCTTCTAGCTCAACCTCCCGTTAGGATCATGTAAACTAATTGTTGGCGAATGTCACATGTATAGGATCAAAGGCCCCCACTTAATTAGTCTATAGGGCTTGCAATTTGTTCAATAGGTCTCTCAATAGTTGCGTCTTCATACCCGTGCCCTTGAGCTATTAGAGAAAAAAATATAAAGTCACTTGGAAAAATAAATGTATAATCAATTCATAGTTGAAGGGGATATAATGAGTAGATTGATCATGGAAAGGTCAAAAAGATACAAACAAAATCTTCGACAAATTGTCCTCAATCCCCACGCAACAAGCAAAGTGGCTGGCACAGTGTCCACCACTCATGTCGTCAAGGAATATATCACGCCAAACACAATGCTATGCTCTTATGTGAAGTCGTTTTAATGGGGATAAAAAACCCAAGACCATGATCTACTTTTGAAAAGAGTTATGGGACATTATATGTGTACAGATATTAATCATCAGGATTCCTAACATTTTCATAAGCCTGTGGTGCAGCTGTAAACATTGATTCTTGAGCTTTGATTCTTCACCATCTCATGTGACGATGGAGATCGTATGGAGATTGATTGTTCTAGCTCCTACACCGTTCTTCCACGTATTTGGTACTGAGAAATTAATGCTTCTTTCTGTTAAGTGATTCGGAACATTATCATATATTTTATGGATAGCATTTCTTAGACAAGATTGTTATAGTTAGGGGTGTCAACAAGTTAGGTTTCTTTCGATACCCTACCTGACTCGAACATTGGGCCAACTCGGTTGAGATTATTCCCTCCCTCCCTCTCTCCATCCTCCCTCCCTCCCCACTATCAGAAATCATATTGCAACATATGATATCTTTTAGAAACTTTCATCACCATAAATCTATCAAAACAAACCACTGAATACTTAATATCTGAAGAATGGATTTTGTTTTTGTTAAAGAAATAATTTCATTCCTTTCCATAGATATACAATAGAGAAAAGCAGTATAACTACAAATCAAGACAAATCCCAGACAAATCTAAAACAAAACAGATTTTTGATAAGAAGATGAATCATTAGAAAAGGTAACGGTCACGCTCAAAGAGCAGATTTGTGAATTCTTCAAATCAAAATTGGTGGCTAATCACTTAATCGGTCTTTGATAATGAGCACACACTGAGATCTCTATCTTTTACTACGACTTTGCTTTTCAGTGATGTGCGCCTAGATTCGGCATCCCAAACACTATCGCAGTTTAGAGTAACAAAGTTGAATACGCAAATCTAATATTTATAAGAGCAAAACCTTCACAAAACTCCTTTTAATCTCCTTCAAAATTAAATTTGTACGCCAACGAAATCCAAAAGAAGTGAAACCTTGACCTCATACACACAAAAAACCCCATATCTAAACTAGATTGGGATAGAAACCTCCCCGAAATGGGAGAGAGAAATTTTTAGATCTAAACTAGATCAGAAGAGAAAGCTCCTCAAACAGGAGGAAAGCAAGAAGAAGAAAATAGAGAATCAAATCAGCCCAAAATAAAGAAAAAAAGGGCGGGGAGGAAGAGATATAGCTCAAACACTCCCCCTATGGAGGTTGAAAAAGAAAGCTATATGACGATGAGGGGGAGAGGAAAGAACCCTAAGGAGGAGACAGAAAAAGTGTAAAAAAAAAAAAATGAAGAAATGAAGTTGGGTTAAGCAAAAACAGTAACAGGATATTTCAATTGCTTGCATAATTGCAACACATCACTGTCACTATGATAGATGTCCATAATGAATAGATAAACATAGGGCAAAATAAAAGGCTTTAGCTTCAGTTCGAAGAGGACAGCCAACATCAGTAGGTATCGTCGTCTTCAGAAGGTAATTGTTGCTTGAAATTGCAGCACTTCTACCTATACTACTCCAAGCTCCATCACAAAACCGTATCCACTACATGTTGGTGATCAAGATCCTGTGTAGATTCTCCTATTCCATATGCTATATCGGAGTGGAAAACTCTTGTCACAAATGTCCAAATTGCAGAATTGATTCAATTAGAGTAACTCGCTCTGCAGGAGATCTTTCCTTCTTGTCATGGTTCCAGTACACTTGTACGCAAAGATGTTCGGACAACTCCATCGACTCCCATGAAAGACACTATGGAACATATAAATATCTAAACAAAGCATGCAAGTCATGCACTCCTCGAAAATAGATACAACCTGTGATCTTATTGCCAGGGAAACAAAATACAAAACATAAGATGTGATTGCATTTATAGATGCTCCTATTCCATTTTACTCATTTTTCATGACTGTTCATTATTTACTTGTTTGTTGTGATTGCATTTATATAGTTTTTGCGTTGTGATTTATTTTTCTAGTTGAAATCATAAGTTATATTTTAGGACCATAATAAACACAAAAATATTGCATGGACACTTAGTGAACAAGAATCTTAGGATTCATAATTTTGTAAAATGACTGCGTGGACAGATAATCAAATTTAAGTACCGAAGGGGCACTACTTAGATAAATAAAGTTAATCATATTAAAATGAAAATGCGAATGTCACGGGAGGTAAGGATTTGGGAGAATCAACATCGATTGAGGACCATCGAGGATCGTTGGTCCCCAATTTGACATTACTTTTAAACCTATCCTTTTTCCTTGATGGCTCACACCAGAAAAGAGGGCCGTGACAACCGGCAACCGAGAGCTTAAAGTGGCAAGCCATGGTGGCAATTAGATTTAGGTACTATTAGCAGTAATAAACTAGATGAGTTTAGTTAACAAACATATGACTTAATAATCAAAATAATAAATCAAATTAGACTTACAATCACTAGTGTCGATAAATAAAAATAAAAAAATGGGGCAAAAAAAATATACATTGCAAACATACAAAAATGGACGTAATACTAAAGAGCATGAATAAATAGGACGACAAGAATAAAAGAGTAGAGAATGAATTTCTAACAAATAAAAAATAATGAAAATTTTAATAAAAGCAATAAATCAAGGGGCCGGCTCTACCCGGCCCATTTTTCAGCAAAATTTTCGGCCTGTTAAGCCCACGCTTCCGGCCCAGCCTCTCCTTTTCTTAACCTAGCTTTTCGTTGTTTCTTTTTGGGCCCGGCTTTCTTATCTTTTCATCCCTGAATTAGCCCATGAAGATGGCCCGGCCATCACTGGCCCTTGTTCTTTCTTCACTCGCCAGGCACCGGACAGGAGCTAAGATAAAAAAAACACACAAAATCTCTGTCAAAAATCGAGATTTTAGGAGAGTTTCTTTCTGAGTTGGTCTGAAATAGCCGAACTAAATTGAACTTTGCCCAGAAGAAATCTCATTCTAAAAATCTCCTTTAGTCGATGTTTTTAGCCCTTAAGACCGCTACTCCATGAGCTAAATTCAAAATCGAAATCGAACTTTGACTAGAAGAAATCTCATTCTAAAAATTATCACTAATGACATTAAAGGTGCGTTTGTTTCACGGAAATCGTACCATTTTTGGAAAATGTTTTCCAGGAAATCATTTTCCATGAAAATGATTAGTTTTCCTATGTTTGGTGATATGTGATTGAAAATGTTTTCAAGTGTTTGGATGGCATTTGGAAAATAATTGAATAGCATTTGACCTAATAAAAATGAAGGACCTAAAGACCTAATAAAGAGGGAAAGTGTTTTCCCCTTTCCACGTACAAGAATTCATTTTCCTAAAATAAAACATAATATTTTCGCCGAGGAAAGTATTTTCCATTGACCAAATTATTTTGGAGAAACAAACGGCGGAAAGTCCGGAAAACACTTTCCAGGAAAAATACTTTCATTGAAACAAACACACCCTAAGGGTGCGTTTGTTTCGCGAAAATCATACCATTTTTGGAAAATGTTTTTTAGGAAATCATTTTCCATGAAAATGATTAGTTTTCTTGTGTTTGATGATATGTGATTGAAAATGTTTTCGGGCGTTTGGATCGCATTTGAAAAATGATTGAATAACATTTGACCTAATAAAGAGGGAATGCGTTTTCCCCTTCCTATGCATAGGAATTCATTTTCCTAAAATAATACATAATTTTGTGTTGACTGGAAAGTATTTTCCATTGACCAAATCATTTTTGGAAAAACAAACAGTGGAAAATCCAGAAAACGCTTTCCGAAAAACTACTTTCATTGAAATAAACGCACCCTAAATGTCAAAAGTGAATGTTGCGATTGTGAGGAATGAAACCATGCGTGTGTCTGACCTCCTTCTCTGGTTATTCACCCTTGGTTAGCTTTGCTTTCTTATATAAGAGCCATAGCTGTGTTCATAATAAGCATTATTTTTACAGGTTTCTCCGCTCTTTCGCTTGAACTTTTTCGTCAGTTTTACTATTTGCCAACTTCACTTCTAGGAGTCATCGATATTCGACAGTGCATGGACAACGAAATTCTTTAGCAAAACTTCAAAATCTGGGGTAGGTCAAATTAAAAAGTTCTCATTGTCTTGTTTTGTAGGAGCATGTTAAACGCCGTTCCTGCTGTTGCACACACCTTCGATTCGGCTTTCCAATGTTTACTGTCCAAACATTTTCGATCTTTTGACATTTCTCAAATTATTTTTTTAAAAGAATTTTGCCCGAAAATCCCTTTAAATTAGCGCAATCGGTCGTGCTATGGAGACTTTCTAAGAAGATTAATGACCATTTTGAGAAGTCGGCAACTATCTAACTTTTCTTGATAAAACTGAACAACTTAATTATCGAAACAGAATGATTATCACTCATGCCTTAATATGCTAGATAACCCCGCAGTACCGGAGCCAAGACTATCCAGTCTGAATATGTCGATCTTCGTCCGGTCAAGAATCAAGTGCCCAGCATTCAAATTTACACTAGATGAATGATTCAGAAAAGGACTAACACAAGGCAGTTTTGATGGAATTTTCATTATCTTTATTGTCCTCTGGCATAGTTAGAAGAAATTAAATGAACCAACATTCACACATCAATGTGATAATGCCTCAATACAGTTTCATACAATATCGGATGCTGCCTCTTTTTGGATCTACTCGTGCATTACCCTTCGTGATGAGGAACCCCGATTCCTAGGAAAGTGAGTGTGATCACAGAAGGGAATCAAAGATGCCTGAGAACTGAATGCCTTCAACTGCATCAACAAGCCCCATCCTCGAAAGATTGGAATATTCAGGCACAGAATTGTTGCTATTCTCTATTATAACAGGTGGCTGACATTACGTGAATCTATTTTGTATGCTTTGACACGACATTTTAGTCCGTACCATGAAGCATATGGTTTAGTTAGGGAGCTTCGAATAATAAAAGCACAAAACCGCACAACTTTCTTGGTACTTTCAGAGTCTCTGTACTAATCTGCCATGATCTCCAGAAACTCATTCATTCGAGCATTTGAATGAGCTTGACTGCAATAAAGCATTGGAGTGTAGGGCAATGGCTCAGGATCCTCGTCACCCTCAACAAACTTAAGATGCCTAAATTGATGAATTCATGGTCGTAAGCTAGCAGCAACCGAAAGCAGAGTGCAACACTCTTTTTTCACTCACGATTTTGCCTCCTGTAGCAGCGTACCTGAGCGTCGGGTGCATTACTCGACTGACAAATAATATGGTCCAAGAACTGGTTACCTCTACTGATATGCTCTTATCTTAGATGTAGACGGTTTGAAGAATTCATGTTGATACCCAAAGTTGTTTGTAACTTCACGTGCCAATCATGTGGGTAGATATAGTAAAAATTTATCACGTGCTAGCCATGAGGGTGATGACTAGCCAAGATATGTAGGGATGTTCAATCAAGCGTTGATGAGCTTATACATAGAAATATGTGATTCAACGGCAAGATAGGAAGCTATCACGTGTCCAAATGATGAGATGTTGCTACAAATACAAGGTTCAAGCAGTGTTGGCACCAAGATTTAAGCAGGAGTAGTCAAATGCGCAGAAAGCCGTGCCAAAACTAAGAGACGATTATTATCCAAAGACCAGATCATGCAACCGTCGTCAACAAACCAGGAACCAGTGAAACACAACCCGAGCAATTATAGAGAAAAGAGGCAAGAAGACATGCGAAGGATCATGAACGGTTATAAAAGGAGGAGTAGCTACTTGACAGTTCCCAAGTTACACTATAAATACTGCAAGCTGTCCAACGAAGAACCCCCAAACAATACATCAAATGTCTTTACTTTATCTTTTCATCATCGCATTTTAGTAGCTGTAGTTTCTATATTCCCATCATTGATTAAATTCTGGCAAGTGTCTATCTCCTAATACGGCGTTGTTGATTAAATTCTGGTGTTGTATCACAAGTTCAGTGTCGTCGATTAGATTCTGACATTGAGTTTCTTATCCAGGGACAATCCTATTGATTAGATTCCAGCTTTGTGCCGAACCATCCCTAAGCTGTGTTGTTGATTAAATTCTAGCATAATTTGAATTAGTGAGTCATCAATCATCAAGGTTGTAGTGTACAAATTGGAAAAAGCATTTAATATCCTCTATCCGAATTTAGCAGAGAACCTATGGCTCCTCTAATAAAACCGAAGTATGTTGCTCGGTGAAGGATATTTCGTCGTAGGAACAAAATCAACTCAATAATCTTCCGCTCCATGAAATGATCCGGTTCATTTAGACAAACATTACTACTTTGACCGCCTCCTCAAGTGCAAAGCCGAAAAAGGTCCTTAACCAGAAAGGACCTGGTTTTGGCTCGTTCTCATGCAGGCTCTGCTAATTTTTTGCAATAAAGTCATCTTGTATGATGATTTTTGTGAAAAGTCAAGACAGCATAGTCATGCTTTATTTCAGTTATATTCGAACAAACCAAATCAAAACCCCTACTACCATCAACCCAAGCCACAGTTATTAATCTCTCTTCTGTTTGGATTATTAACATGTCTAGTCCTGAGACAAGATCTTCTCGTGTACAAAAAATATTGTATACAAGATTTAACATACTGATCCATTAGAAAATATCATTTTGCGTGTGATTATTAGACAAAGTCCGACTTTACAATTTCTTTTAAGGAAAAGTTAATGTGAAAGGTTATCAACCGAATCGTTTGGCTCAACATTATCCCAAACTGGCCGAGCCGATCAATCGTTGCTTTGGGTTCTGATTTTATTAACATCTCTCCCTAAGATCGACAACCAACGCCAAAAGTTATCGCCCGTCTTGATAAGCCAACCCTATCCACAGAGTTGAAAAGAAGAAAGGTACTAGAATCACCGATGTTCATAGAACAATAGTATTTTTACCTTTTGCACAGACGAAAGAGACTTCCTTTATGAGGAAGAGACAGATGGGTAGAAGAACACACTTCACAGATTAATGCCATTTATCTAATGCACAGCCGCTTTGTACCCTTTTCTACTCCCATGAAAGTTGGAGAGGGTCCTAGTTCTGATAAGCGCGAAAGAGCATTGAACTGGCTTATTAAACAGAGCTACTAAACTCTTCAACTTTTCATATAAGCAAGCGTTGATTATTCTAATATTTCATCCCAGTTGAAATATGACGACTCTCGGAGATGGTGTACTAGGTTGGGGAGTCAGGAATTCCTGTTCAGAAACCAGAGGTCATCTGTTCAGATATCACCATATACATGATGGGTGAGGGTTGCTTGCACAGCTCAAAGGCCTAAACTTAACTGGTTCATTCGCGTCAAGGGTTTTATGGATCTCTGGGTAGATTGGCCTGCGTGCTTGTGCCCCTAGCTCCTAAAAAAAAAGGTGAAACATGACTTTCTAACTCACTCAAGTTTTTAAACAAAGTGTAACGGTCTATTTGGATAAAAATTGATCACATGAGAAACCAAATAAGTCTATCACTTGTGCTGGACATTAGAGAAGAACAAAAGATCATGCTGCCCCTCAAATTATTCACGATCCAAAGCTTCTCAAGAATGGTTCATGTAACGACCTGGTCCGACGAGGACATGGAGTGGTCGTTGGGGCTAGAGAGCTTGGACAAGGAGTAGCTATTGGCAAGCTTCTAGGATGACAAAGGGAATATGAATGAACCGAACTATGTACTGAACATGGAGGAGAGTGATTTTGGAATATATATGTGAAAACTGGAATTAACTCACGGATGCGCTTTTTAACGTAACGGCAAACCTCGCTTTGGAACTCTAAAATTAAGTGAGCCCAAGTTAGAGCATTACCAGGATGGGTGACCTTTTGGGAAAATGCCTATCTATATGCCAAAAATGATAAAACCAAAAGGCTCGAAATGGGACATGTTAAAGCAAACAATACATTTATGAGTTAATCTAAGGATGTCATAATATGGTATCAGAGTGGGACCCCCTCCAGTGTGTGGTTTGGGGATGAACTAGGCAAAAGCTGGTGGGCCTGTAATAACCCAATTCGACAGGGGCAGGGAGTGGTCGTCAAAACCAGAGGGCTTGGACAAGGAGTGACTCCTAGTAGGCTTCTAGGATGGCAAAGGGGATATGAATGAACCAAACTATGCACTGAACACAAGGAGAGCGATTTTGGGATGTATGTGAAAACTAGAATTAATTCATGAATGCACCTTTTGACGTAACAACAAGTTTTGCTTTAGAACTCCAAAGTTAAGCAAGCTCAAACTAGAATGCTACCAAGATAGGTAACCTCATGGGAAAGTGCCTACCTGTACACAAAAAAGGATAAAACTGTAAGGCTCGGAAAGGGACGGGCCAAAGCGGACGATATCTCTATGAGTTAATCCAAAACTGATTATTAGTGTAATTTTGACCATTCTTTTATATATATTCTTAATTTCTGAGTTGCAACTTAATCATTGGAACTTATAATTATCAACAATTGATTCTACGGTCTTGAAGCTGAAATTGAGCACTGATGCCTAGCTCGCAATCTGGATGAGTGAGTATCCCATTGCATGGTCCATGGCCGTAGCATGGTTGAGTCAAGAAGTCTTCCCTCTGATTAGAATAATTGAAGCGGGACTTCAATGTATTGTCGACCATCCCTCGAAGGGGAACATCAACCGAATCATTGTACACGATGGTCGTAGCCGTGTCTCCATTGGAGGTTTTATATGCCAATACTTCATCAGGATCACCTTTTATAACGTTGCATGAACAAGCAATTAGAGTAGTTGCAACAATGTGGTATGAAGCGATGTGTCTCTTAAATCCTTTTCTTGATACTACTCATCCTATATTGCTACTTAAATAAGGGCCATGTCCAAGAAATGAATGCTTCTCATAGGTTTCTCTACTCTTTTACATGGATTTTCTTCTGTGATTTCTTTGTTTAGCAGCTTTACTTCTGGAATTCATCAACAGCCAAGAATGAGGCAGTGAAGTTCTTGCTCCAGCAGGAGTTTAGAAGACTTTTCCTCATCAAATTTGGCAATTTTCATTGTCTTATTTTATTTGAGTACATTTCATGCCGCCCCTCTTATCATATCTTATGTTGTAAGCATTTTTTTCCTTTATTTTGCACGAGCATATTTGCATGACATATATCATTCAAAGATAACAATTTTTTATGAAAGCAATAACCTCTTATGATTTTTCCTCTTTTGGATAAATGCCCTCGAACATGTGTAGTAGAAATTTTGTAAAATGACGAAAGATGAAACCTTAAGGGATGGAGTTTACTTAGTGATCCTTATGAAGCCTATGGAGTAGCAGAAGTTTTCATGGCTCTTCTCGAACAGAGCTCTTCTGAAACGAAAATGGAAGGAAGGATGGGGTTAATTTCAAGTCGCCCTTTCAATTTTTCCAGTATTTATTAACGCTGCCGGTGTCATACAACGATGGGACTTTTGCCGGCGGCACCGAGTTTTACTTTGCTTTTAGTTATTTTCAATTTTTAAGTGAATTTGACTAGATAAGTGCGCACCACATCAACCACTAACATTGTACCATGAATACTACTAAATATTTTCTCCTCGTTTTACCACCTCTAGCTGCATCTTCCCTACTACATACGTCTGAGACCCTAAATACTCACCACCAATACTATTCCCTGTAACGCTTGCTCTGTAGCAATCGATTAACAGGCGTTTCCCAGAAAGCGTTCCCAACTTTTGGAGCCGACGTCCCCAAAAGGAAGTTCCCGTTAACCCTTTTTTCTTATAATGATGCATGCTTGTACCTCAAGAAGCGCTCCGTGGTTTCGATGACAAACTCGTTCTCAAGAGAGTTGCACCAGAAAATCTTTAAGCTTCTGCTCCTTCTAAGCAGGCACCTCCTCGGCAGAACGAGAGCGCCATGTTTTTCCATCAGCCTCAATCCCCATGCCTTACATTATTTCAGAATTCAGAAGATGAAGCAAACTCAGCCACTGCCCGCCACCAAAGTCTGCTCTGTATCTTGACCATATAACAGAGAAGTCCCACACAGAAATGAAAAGCATCATTCATAACAACGAATGATGCATTGAAAGGAAGGAAAGTTAATTTAGTGCATCACACTTTCACTCTGTAAAAACTGGCTCTACATTTTATATTATACATACAGCTTCAGATGAACCCAAAATGTCATAAAGGAATTTCTTAGATTCCAACCATTGCACATGATATCCTGTAGGTTTCATCACAAATTGCAGTGTTAGGGTGGAGAGTTGGAATTTCTCTCAGTGAATTCAATGCAATGATATCAGAATACAAAAACAAACTTCAGGTTTACCTCTACACTACCTATCCTCTTCAGTGTTATCAGAATCCTTATCAGAGTCGGAACCACTATTGAAGCTGAGGATTTCTCCATCATCCTCTTGAGCAAAATTCAAGTCCAGTACATAAGGTTCGATCAATTTCCAAAACCATGTAGAATTGCTTCCTAGTAGACCTATCCAAAAGGTTTGTCCTTTCCTCTTTACCCTGCAATCCAAGGACTTTGCTTTTAACGCCTTAACAACTCTCTCAACTCCTTCTTGACTTCCTTTAAGTTGAAGCAATATATCTCCTGACGACGTCCTGTAGCCCCCATACATGTACCAGTATGCAAGGACACACGGTGACAACCAACGATGTATTAACTTCGGAATCACTGGTTTCCCTCTGGGCCAAAACTGATCTGCATAGAAACCGAAATATGAATGACAAATCGTGGAGAAACTATTTGGTATTTCACTGGAATTATCATCTAACTTGCAAGAAGGATGTAGCCATTCATGGTAATGTTCGTAGATATGTCTCTTCAGAGCAGAATGCATCCCAGAATTGTCATTAAACTTGAACTTGATCATGTGGTTTTTTCTCTGTTCATCAGAATCTATTTGTAAGCCACCTAAGAGCATACCCACTAAAATTTCCCTTTGCTCTTTGGTCAGCTTGAGGCTCACTGGCTTCTTAACCACTTTCCCTCTCAAACTAAGGATAGGGTCAAGCTTTTCCATTGAGGCCGGTTCAATTTCATACTTTTTCTGACACATTAGATGGTATAATTTTTCTGCCTTCACATAGTCTCCAGCAGACAAATAACCACCTAAAATGGAATTGCAATTACGTCCACTGATGCCAATAGCTCCGTTGGTATGCATTTCACTAAAAATCTCCTCGGCTTTGCTAATGTCACCATTCCTTACCAAAGAATCCAAGTAAATGCCATATATTACACGATTTGGCTTACACTTCTCTTGGCACTGGGAGAAAGCTGACTCCAGTTTATCATGCAGGCCTAAGTTGAAATACATATTCATCATGTCAACAAAAGAAGGACCGAGGGGCTTTAGACCACTATTATTGAACTCTGCCATGAGAGATTCTGCCAATCCCAAATCTTGAGCTTTACAAATCACCTCTATAATTTTATGGTATGCTGCCACGGTAGCAGAACCCAAATGTTCCTGCATCTCCCTGAATAAATTCAATGACTTCATGTGCTCCCCGACCTTTGCATAGACTTCCATTTTGTACACATAAGCTAGAGAAGGGAGCTTATCACCCAAATGCTGAAGTTTGAGCCAAACCCTTTCAGCTTCATCCAAATTCCCCTCCTTAGAGCAAGCTCTCAGTACAGACAAAAGCACCTCTCGAGTCTCTTCAATTCTGGATTCTTGCATCTCCTTTCTAAGTTCTGCAACCCTCTCTCCGTCTATAGTGTCCTGATAGCTATGCAGCCATATGAGACCCCCATAAATATCCTTGTGAATTTCGAGCCTAGATGTCACCAAATTATGGAATATAAACTCTGCTTGCTTGAGATGATGTTTCGACAAAGCTCCCGAGCCACTCACCAGAGCTCTGAATAGCGAGTTGTGCAAACTAAGCCGAGGCTGATACCCTCCTAACTGGATCATGCGATTGTAAATACTACATGCTTCCTTGAGGCAACCTTGGATGGGTGCACTCAGATATGCAACTATGAGAATGTGGAAAGTAGATTCACTGGGAACCCGTCCCTGGTTTATTATGTCATCGAATACCTCCCTACACTTGGCAAATTTCTGGTTCTTACCCAAGTAATCAGCAAGCTTCGTCGCAAGCGCAAAGTCAAATCTATACCAATGTTGCTGCATCATCCACTTGTACACCTGCAATGTAGTGGTATACTTCAAAGTCATGAACATAGCTTTTGCAACAAATTGAGAAACTAATATGCCCAGAAAGAGTTGAAAATTCAAGAATCCAAGCCACATACCTTGAAGGCAGTCTCGTTCTCCCTGATCCTCATACAGTGAACAGCCACGTAGGTGGCATCCTCTTGCCTTATCCACTTCCTCTGCGCGTTCAGAATCCTCACCAAAGTCCCGCCCTTTTGCGCCGGCAACTCCTTGCACAGCCACGCCAGCTTCGCCCGCCGCCACTGCTCCGGCATCTCCTCCAGCTCCCTAACCTCCAACGCGGGCGAAACCAGTTTCCTCATGTCGCTCCCCGCAGACCCAACATCGAAGCCGACCCCATCGGACTCGCTACTCCTGCTCGTGAAATCCCAGTTCTCGTCCGAATTGGGTCCGTCCACCACCTGTTCGACGGAACTACTCAGAGAAGTGGGGGAGGCGCGGGGCGAAACCAGGAGGGGGGGCCGAGAGAAGGGAAGGCGGAGGGCGGCGAAAGAGAGCCGCCGCGAGTGGCTGAGGAGTAACAGAGCGTTGCGGCCGCCGCCGCGGCGGTGGTGGTAGTGGTGGAAGGAGAGGGAGAGGGAGAGGGGGAGGGAGCGGAGGAGGGATAGGGACCCGCGCATGGATGAACCGGAGGTCGCCGGAACGGCGGCGGCGGCGGTGAGGAGCGGAGGGAGGGAGAGCTCAGAGGCCGTGGCGCCCAGGAACATGTCGTTTCGAGCTTCCGCTATGCGCGGCGGCCGGATGAGAAAGGAACGACCATGGCCAATCGGAAGGAGGATGAAGAAGAAGCAGATAAACTTTTGCCTGGTCGAGGGCTACGGGCCCATGGGCCTAGGCCCAATTACATCGCTGCCCAAATGCATTCCTCCGGATTTCAGTTTATCTTCGTTTGGTTTTCGGGAAAATCGTCCAAAAAATCAAAAACATATTGCACGGCAGAGGCCTATTTAGTCTCAAACTTTTCGATTTTTTCAATTCAGTCATAAACCTTTTGACAATTTGCTAGTTTAGTCATAAACATTTTAATTGTACCGATTTAGTCCTAAATATTTTAACGAATTGATAATGTAGTCATTCTGACTAATTTTAGGCAAAGATTGCCGACGTTGATAATTTATATAAATTATAAAGTGAATCTTAGCAAAATAATCTTGATGTTATTCATAAGTATAATCCGCTTCTGTCTCGATCCACTGTTACCTTGTGCAATTACTGTGAGCTCTCCTTTTGGAGACTAGTCGAATCGGGGCAAATAGTGATCGCATAAAAAGGTGATCATTTGGGGTGTGCATTTTTATCTATGGATCACTCAATAGAGCCTCTCTTGTACATTTGATCGATATGAAATTTCAGTAAGGGCGCAAATGGTGCTGGGTTTTTTAGTAGAAGAATCCACCCGATCCGAACAATTCAAGCTTGATTTTATTGGGCCGTGTTTGCTGGCTCGAATCAAATGGGCAAAACTTGGCCCGGCATGATTTTCTCAGGCTGGGCTGGCTCAGTTCGACCCAAGCCCGAAACAACCATGCATTTCCATATAAATTAAAAAATCAACAAAACAAAAAGTTAAAAGATCATATCCCACACGAGGAATACCAACATATAGCAAGAGTTCTTCACAAGAACTCATTATTTAGCAAGATCTCTTCTCGAAAAGGAAAAGAAAGAACGAATTTGTTTGTAAGAAAATCAAACCTCGGTTGCTTTGGGGCGGAGATTGTTTATATGATGATGCTCGAAACGTCATTCGTGGTTGTTGGCATGGTGTTTGCGGTGGTCGTGTGGTGGAGACCTCATCTGCAACTGCAACTGATGGGAGACAAGAGGCGCGAAGCGGAGAAGATAAAGCCCCAAATTAGAGCAGATGACAAAGTTCATTTTCTTCTACTTATAATGGAAAAAACTTAATATATTATTAAATAGAGTTAATACTATGAAAAATCACAAACCGGTACACTTATGACAAATTTACTCCCGGACATTCATCCATCTGACTGGGTGGTTCTCTAACAAGCCTTCTCTTGTAGGAACTACATTCGTTCAACTTGTATATAATAGCCATAGAATTTCCTACTGAAAAGATTTTGCAGGTTTTGGTCAATACACTCTCACGTGATGTTCAAGACTACTCCAATCAGGAGTTATCGGAAGGAATTTTTAAGGATTCAATTAAACATATGCCAAAACAGCCATTTAAGTTCTTTTGGGAACTCATCATTGGGGACCATCGTAAAGAGTGAATGAATGGATATTTTGGATGAAGACCATCGGGTTTGAGCAATAATCTTCCATAATCTTTGAAAATTTGGAGGTGATATGTCCATAGAAACTCTTTGAGTTTTTTTGTCAAGACATTATTTCTGATTGCATCTAGAAATCTTAGGAGGATATTTAAGACTTGGCCATCCTCCGTTTATATCAACAATTCGGTATGTTTTTAGGAGAGGTTATTTTTAAACATACAAATTGATTGCTTTGAGGGGTTCTTTTGGTCTGGACAAGAAATCTACAAGAACGTTCTTTTTTCCTGGAATGTGTTTGACTTTAAATGAGTACTTTGAAAACCATTCCTCCCGTTGTAAGAGTTATGGATGGGGAACTTGTTTATGCTTGAATTTCAGTTTTGTAGAAAATAGGACATGTCCATTTCAACAAGAAAATAGTATCTAATGAGATGGAACTCGAACTTTTTAATTCCATATTTGATAGCAAGAATTTCCTTGAAGGTGGAATGATAATGTATCTTTGCCTTAGAGAATCTTCCACTTTTGTAGGCGTAGATGTGTCTAGTTCCGTTGAGCTCTTCAAAGAAAATGGCTGCCCAATACTTATCACAGGTATCGGTTTGGAGTATTCTTTCCCATTAGAAGGAATCTTTAAAGGAGGAAGTTGTAGCAAAATCTTCTTGAGATGGGCAATGGCTTTGATCTGTTTTGGTCCCCATGGAAGGGCATTCTTCTTGAGCATTCGTTAGAGAGGTCGAAGTGTTTTGGAGATATGAGGGACGAAGTCTAGTAAATAAATGACGATGCCGAGGACTTGCTGAACTTGTTTTATCGTAACGTCTTTTTTGGAGAACTTTCGGAGTTCATTAGCAACATGAGTCTCTGGACAATAGGTTCCTTCTTTTAGATGCATTCCGAGGAACTCTATTTTGTTTTGGGCAAGAATCATTTTCTTTGAGAAAGCATAATCCCATGCTTCTTGACAATCTCGACAAATTGGCCAAAAGTTTACAATGTGATTTTTGATCAAGATTGTACAAGAGAATGTCATCAATAGATATATCTAGGAGTTGGCTAGAATGGGCTCAAAGATCTTGCACAAGGCTTTTTGAAAAAGAGATGGTGCAATTTTGAGTCCGAAAGGGACAACTATCCATTCAAAATGTTGATTTAGGATATAGAATCTAGTCTTGGGTTTGTCTTTAAGGTCAATGCTTAGTTGCCAAAATTCTGCTTTGAGATCAAATTTTGAATAATTTTTGTTTGGGCAAGACTGAAGAAGGGGGAATTTCAATGGGGCAAAGGAAATTTATCATTCTAAAGGAATTGATTGAGTGGTTGATAATTGATGATTAACCTCATCTTTCCATGGCTCTATCCAGCACGTTTGTTGATATAGAATGCTTCACATGTCCACTAAAAATTTGAAGGTTCAATCAAACCTTGTGCCTACAATTTTGAGCATTCTTATTGAGTAAGGGCAATGTGTTCTAGGCTCATTCTCGAATGATTGGCCTTTGTCAGATTTATGTTTTCGTTCTGTTTGAAAGGAAGTTTGACATAAAAAGCAGAGTTTTTCCATAAGGGTTGTCCACAAGTTTGGGAAAACTAGGAATGTGAATCGGCACAATAAGTGAGTGGTGTTTGGATTATTGGAATTAGTTTATCTAGCTGGAGAGCATAGAATCGTTTGATTTCACAAATTCTTGAAATTGGTTTTTGAAACGAAGATCGTTGAACAAAGATTCTAAGCTTTGAAAGTTTAGTCAAAATATCGCAAACGATGATAATCCACTGAAAATCCCAAACTAATATTTCTATTACAAATTTATCCTTTATTAGTTTTTGTTAATTTTTACCATTAAATTGTTGAGTTGGATGATATGTGGTAGTTTATGGGTATATCGGTTTGTGGTTTCACTCTCCATTTGCTATAGGTGTACCAATTTGTGGTTTTTCATTATATTAATTCAATTTAACATAAACTAATGGATGATAAATTTGTTACAATATAGCAGTTTAGGGTTTTTTATGGTCAAAAAATTAATTTGAAGTAAATTTATCACAAATGTATCAATTTAGGATTTTCGTATGTTAACCCTATTAAATATTTGAGTGTGTACTTTTAGTCTAATTCAAATGTTGAAAATAATTCATGATAGAGGATTCTAGATTTATTTGGGTCGAGTGTGTAACTTTTGTCTAATTCCAACGTTAAATGCCGCGTTTAATCTCTAGACAATTTCGATTAGAGTTATCAACTATTTTAGTTTAAAGAAAATTGTTCTTTTCCTAAGATCATCTCCTCTCGATTTCACTAGTTCAATAACTCAGTTCCATATTAAGTTCAATTCAAAGATTCAAAACTTATTTGGTTTGAATTTGTACTTTTTATCTAATTCCGTTGTTAACCTCTAGTTGATTTTAATTAGGGTTGTTTTCTATTTTACTTTCATATAGTTTCTTTTTCCATATTACCTTATTCTTATTTCTTTGGTTCAATAATTTCATCAAACACCATGCTCATTTGAAGGATTCGATATTCGTTTGGTTCAACCTATTCCATTGCTAAATGCAACTCCCAACTTCAGCTAATTTTAATCAGAGTTTTTTGATACTTTTTTTTTTCGCTGAAGGGTTACTTCCTACTTTAGAATGTTAGATACTAACCCACTCAATATTCGGCATGTTTCGTGTGGGCCAAGTACTCGAAAGGAGTAGACTCATCGAGAATACAGAAGGTAGAAAAATAAAGACAGTTCAGATAGTTCGAAGGATAATACTGAAAAACTAATTATTCGAAAGAGATATTACTTATGAAATAGTTACAAACCCTAGCCTAAGCACCGCAGATCAAGTTAGATCAAAAAGCATGACCCGAACTTATGTGGTTACTTGACCAAAAAAAAAAAAAATCAGGTGGATTGCCCGAACTTGTTGCCTTATGTTCTCTTCATGACGTAAAGAATAAGGTTGTCAAAACTATTTCTTTTTTTTTTCTTTTTTTTGCTAATTAAGAACCGGGGAAATGTAGAATAATCTGACTACAAAATCATAGAATTATACAGATCTTAATACATGATTTCTGGTACGTATACCTTTTCTTGACCAGATGGGCGAGCAAAGTTAAAAAATAAAAAATAAAATTGATTGTGGGAACCACAAACAAGAAATTAAGAAAAGCGGCAAAATGTTAAAAAAAACATAACATTTTTTGGACCCAAATATGGCATTATAGAAATTGTTGTGATGTGATGGTTAGGGATGTGTAAAAGAACTGAGAACTATCTGAATCGCCCGGAACCAAACTAGAACGAACAAGAACCGGTGATTTCCATGAGGGCAAGTCCGGTTCCTGGTTTTGGGTGTGGAACCGCCTGCTCGTCCACCTGAACCGGATCAATATATATATTTTATTTTAAAAAGAAATTTTTATCTCAATTATTTAATTATTTAATAGTTTTTCGACCAAATATATATGTATATTTGTAGTTATTGGACATTATTGATTAATTTTGTCTCGAGTGTGTAATAGGATTACCCCTCTATTTTTTTTTATTCCAATAATCCATTTACTTGCTTTCTCAACCAAAACAAAGTAAACAAACGAATAAGAAGGAGAACACCAATTGGAGATGTCCATAAATGTTGTGGCGCTATGTCGTCATGATATGAAATTAAGAGCCAATGGCTTGTTAAAAAGTATGATTAGATTTCTCCTTAGCCATTCCCATGATTACATTAGGTTAACGTTGAAAAAAAATGGATCAAACGATTAATGTCTTAATTTCTATGAAAGTTAGGACTTTTAACGTGGAGTCTAATTCTCCACATGTTTCTGATGTCGAGAAATCTTAAAGGGACCACACCATGACTTTTGAAGAAATTAAGTTTCTAATAAACAGGTATTGTTTATTCATTCCATCCTATAATTTTGATCCTTAATCAAAATCAATGGCTCACAATTTAACCCAACTACAAGGTTGAACAAGGCTCTAGAATCATGTTTTTGTGGAGATTGGGGACTGGTGGACCCACTAGGGAACTAGACCCAATCAGCGATTTGATTCCCGAGTGGATCCATAAAACCAATGGGTGGATCTCGGTTCCAATTTTTTAGAACTGGTCCTTAATAGGCAGTTCTCGATTCTAAAGTAGAAACTGTCCACCCAGACTATACTCACCCCTAGTAACGGTACGGTCAGACTTGGTGCTAATTGTGCTTTCTGCAATTCTTTATTTGATATTAAATGAAGAAAACACCAGTAGATTTGATGAAATCGAGAAATTTTTAAAGTAACGAGTCACGTAAATAGAATATACATGAGTCATAGAAGCAAAAATTATTCGAGACCAATTTTCTTTCAAACAATTTCAAATAATAACTAAAGACTTAGAAGACTACCTTTATGTTACGAATAACGGATATTTCTCTTTTCACGATAATAACTCGATTATTTTTAAAATGTACTTTATTTTTACGCAAAGGGCGGGGCCAATATGAGTTAATTAAACATAAGCACAGTATTCTCGTTGAGGATAAGCATTGTCTACTATGTTCGTCTTTTATTGGTGTCTTGACAAATGTTAGACCGTTGTCATGATAGTCATATATTTCATAAAATTACCTTTTTTCAGATGGATTAATATTTAGGAAAATTATCAAAAAAATCTAAATATATTCATTGTATCAATTCGATATTAAACATGTTAATTATGTTAAGTTAATCTTAATCAATTTTACAATTTGCGGATTGAGTCCTAAATTTTTGATAATTTACTTATTTAATCTTTGATCAATTTTGATCGAAAAATCACTAATGTGACAATTTAGTTAACACCAGCCATCCTCGTAGTACAGCTGATGCTAGCGTGGACAATTTGCTTCTAGTTTTTCTTTTCTTTTTTTCCCTAACCCTAGGCCAACAAGGTTGCTAGTCGATATCATAGAGGAGAGCATTGCAGCCCTTGTCAACCAACAGATGAGGGTTGCAGTCTTTGTGTAGATTTGGGCAAGGGTGCGAATGCCTTTGCTTGGATATGGGCAAGGGTCACTTGATGACCTTGCTGGCCAAGGTTAGGAAAAAAAAAGGAAATACAAAATTTTAAAAGAAATGAGGATTTAAAAAAAAATTAAAAATTGTTCACATCAATCTGCCCATGCCACATGAGATGATCGATGCTGACTAGACTACCACATCAATAATTCCTAGTCAAAATTGATCGAAAAAACTAAATAGACGAATCGTCAAATGATTCAGAACTAATTTATCAAATCATTAAATGTTTAAGACAAAATTAGCACAATTAAATCATTTAGAACTAAATTGGCACAAATACAATAAATTTAGGATTGAATTGATATAAGCACAATAAATTTAGGGTTTTTTTTGATAATTTTGCCTTAATTATTTGGATCGATGTGGATGGACTACACGAACCAAAATAGAGGATCTCACCTCTCTCGTTAATACTTCATACGAAGAAAATAGACAAAATAGAAAGAAGACAAGTTGACAAGTTGAAGTTTCTTCTCTCTTCCATACATTTAGTTGATTTTCTAGAGGAGGATGATGCTGTACCCACATGCGATTATGTTCCTACGTGGGACCCTCATTTTGATCTTGGATATCTTGTTGACATAATGTCCGTACGTGCCTATATTGAATTGAAGAAATAAAAAAAACAATGCTTTAACATGTTTGATTTGCTAAAGCAAGAACGCATGAATCACGGAGAGTCCCAGAAAAGCAGGCCACCAAGATGAGATGTGTAGAATAAAATATAATTGATTCCTCTTTGCGATGAACTTAAAAGATGGAAAAAGAAAACAAGAAGGTTTAATTGCGATAATTAAAAAAATTGAAACTCTAGCTCACTAAAATGCGAGAATTAAAACGCAAGAGTGGATAAAGAAAATACGCAATCAATCTCGAAATAAATACTAAATCTACTATGGAATGAGGGCCATGAAATGAAAATTTAATCTATTGACGAACACGGTGGCTTGAGATCAAAATCGAATTACATATTACGATTTTGAAGTTGCCTGATGAATTTCTGGTGTCATGTAAATAAGTACATAATTTAGCAAATAAAACTGACAAGCATCAACATGTGTGTGCAAGGTTGATGCACCAACCTACAGGTAAATAGTTCCTAAACCTAGCATATATATACTAAATTCAACCTAAGAGTTATGACCAAAAAAAAAAAAACCTGAAGCGTCAAATCTGATAGGACCCACCATCATGAGCGGTCTGGATTCAATTTGCCATTATTGTCGTACTCATATAATAATATCCGGCAACCTAAGCTTAGCATTTGGATTTGTGTAACATTGCCGACTCAATAATGAAATCATGGTCACTCCGAATCTATCTTGAAAGGTGTCTCGTACCAACATGGGAGGATCAACACGTGACAACCTTGCTTGTCAACTTGACAGATACATAACATATGAGAGAGAGGGAGAGAGAGAGAGAGAGAGAGAGAGAGAGAGAGAGAGAGAGCGTCTTTTGGGCTCTCGAAGGGCCGTTTTAATGGCTTCTTCAATCCATGACTTTCCCCTTTCTCTAGTTTCTGGTTTATGTTCATTGCTGTCTGTCAGCTCTATCTGTCACGCCTTCAAATATATAAGTTCGTACAAGTGCTCCCTGCATGGATGAGCCCGGGGATAAGAACAAGGAGCAAGCACAGATGGTGATACAGAAGATAGAGATGTGCATAGACATGCTGAGACTGATGGTGGAATTCGTGCTCGTGGTTGCGGAAGCGGTCGTTATCGTTATTCAGCAGGAGATGTTGCCTCAGCTCACGAACCGAGGCTCGGGTTTCGCCCATCCCGTTCCATTGCTCAGTTTCCTTCCTTGAGTGACTGCAATGTAAAGCGCATCGAGCGTCTGTAAGCGCGGGGTTTGCGGTTTTAGTTTTGTGAGGCTCGTAGTTCTGAAGAATCGCTACAGATAGATGCCCTTCTGTTCTATCAGTCTGCTAAGAGTGTTTTCGTACAATAGCGGAGATCCTTTCTCTATTTCTTCCAACCAATGTTCGACCCTTCAAGATGATAAACTACTGTGTACGATGTGCAGAACAATCAGGATAACCGCGATGAGTTAGACTCCATCGTCAGGGAGCGGACTTGTGTGTGAATTACACGAGCGGTACAAGTACGATGCTATCGTGCCACCAGTTGCAAACGGTTTAGTACATGACCGACTCATAGGATCAGTGAGACTTTACATTTATTCGAGATTTGCGTATGGAAATCAATATGGCTTCCGCGTCAAGAAAAAGGAAAAAGAAAGACTTTGCACATCGTCCTTCTTTTTCTACTTTACATGCGCATTCATGTATGCCTTGTTTGCTATCATTTTAAAGAATGCAACCAAATGCAATCATTTGTCCATCTGTCTATAACTATCTTTATTTTAAGAGTTGTCACTAAGGTTACGGGCTCTAATTTTGGTCTCCTTTTCTAAGTTTGTCACAATGTGCGATCAATTAACCCAATTGAATTTAACTTTATCAAATTGTATTGAATTAGTTCGAAACGTGAACACAAATTGACCAATTTTGGCTTGTTTGGCTAAATTTCTCTTCAACTGGGCTAAATTGCACCACAAAGCTAGACCAGTGGATTTAATTGACAAATTGAACTTTAATTTACCAAATCGGTCACTAGTATAATGAGTCATGATGAATGTGCTAATTGGACCAAATCTTCATGATTTTGTTAATCAATGATCAGCTAAATCAACTAGATATAGTCCAACTGGAATGGCTTTATCAATATTGATTTTATAATTGAGTTGAATCATACCGCAATCGTGACAAAATTTCACAATTCATAAAGAAAAGATTGAAATCACCAAGTGGGGTCAAAATTGAAGTTTTCACCTTTAGCTTGGAATTTTGAAATTGTTTGAAAATTGAATGCAAAACATCCTCTAGATTAAAAATGTCATGAAGGAAGTTTTCTTAAAAAACAACTAGAAATGAACTAATTTCATTTTTGGCCAATTTTGAACAAAATTTACAAATTGGGGATAAATTAATCCTCAACCAAATCGAATTTTGTGAAACTAATAATGCCAAAGTCAAAATAATGTAAAAAGAGGATGATTTGGAAATTTGGAAACCTTTAACTTTTTTAGACAAAGTGTTGACTATTGACCAAAATCAACATTACCCGATTTGTCACTAAAATGTTAATCGATGGGTCAAACTTTGATTTTTTGGGAAATTGATAATGCAAAAGTGAAATTAACCTTATTTTAGGGCTTTTCGAGCAAGAAACCAAATTTCGATCTAGGGTTTACTTTTTAATATTAAAGTGTGGATGAAAATGAAATGAAGTGCTAATGTGATAAAAAAAAAAAAAGTATTAAATGTCTCTTTTGGGTTGAGAAACAGACTTTGTCATGATCAAAAACCCTAATCTTAAGTTCTTACCATTATATGACAGGTTGACTAAATTAGGTATCAATAATAATTCAATAGAAAAGTTGATAGAGTATACAAAAACAATCAAAAGGTGGTAAATAATACAAATAAGAGTTGGTAACACAAAAATAATTGACAATTCAATATAACAATAAGTCTTCTAATTCTTTGGTAATTTCTAAATTAAAAACATCACTAATTTATGTAAATAATAGTTGGTAAGTTAGTATAAAAATGCTAATTTGCAAATTATAAATTTGTTATTTCACAAAAGTGTCAATAAGTTACTAATAAGTTACTAGAAAAATAGTCAACTGTCATTTTTTTGAATAAAGATTTTTGACACCAACACCTGTTGAGATTTATTAGCACAAAATTAAAATCCATGCTTTTGGGCACAGAACAATAGAATTCCACCGGTATAAGTACAACGGGAGTGCCACAACTTGACACGGAGGGATACTTAAGTGCCATAACTTACAAACGGTACACTTAAGTGCCATTTTTCAAAAAAAAATGGATCACTTCAGTGCCAAGTGGTCGGAATCCTGTTGGAAATCTTACGTGGCAATTTTTTATCAATTTTCTTGCCAACGTGGCTTACCGGAGATCCACCTCAGCTAACCCTCATCCAAAACGACGCCGTTTCCATAGATGGACAAAGCAAAGGCCCTAAATTGGCCAAAACAGCGTCGTCTCTCCATTTTCGTCTCCTATTGCCGACTAAATCCCTAAATCAGCCAAATTCCCCAAGAAGAGCTCGAACCCTAATTTTGATTTGCCCCAAAAATCCCTCAAGCACTCGAAATATTTCAATTAACCCCAGATCCCACCGAAGCGAAGGAGAAGGCGAGCACGAATTCGTCTGTTGTTGTGGGTTACCGAGCGCTGAATATTGGAAATGGAGAGCAGAATTTTAAGCAGCAACTCGAATTCGTCTCACCGAAGCGAAGGAGAAGGCGAGCGCAAACGTTTTTGTTATTGTGGGTTACCGAGTCCAAGAAGAATATCGTGGACTCGAATGAATCCCGGGAGAAGATTCTATGGATGCGCTAGATATAGAGAAGGGTCGAAGTGCAAATACTTCAAATGGATCGATGTGAAGTTCTTTGACCGAGTGACGAGGTGATATTAGACCTACTTGATGGCGGCGTCAACCTCCATCTACGTTCGTGGACGACTTGGATGACGTTGACTCAAAGCAAGTTGAAGCATCTTCGGCTAATTATTTGAAGAATAAAGTGTCAAAGCAAGTTGAAGTATCTTCAGTTAATTATTTGTTGAAGAATGAAGTTTCAAAAATGAAAATTGAACGGAAGTGTTATCAAATGTTTATTATAGTGTTGTTTTGTTATATAGCCTACTTAATGATCAAATGTAAAGCACTTGAAGATAAGAAGAAGTTTCTTCAGCTGCCATAGTTGAAAATGAATTGATAAATGTAATTGTTTTGGATTAAATGTAGACTATTTTATTTGTATTTGTGTTGTTCACACCATTGACCGGCTTTGAGGGAGGTCAAGAAAAGGGAATGATGAGATGATACACATGTTTTTGCTTGTTCTTTAATATAAAGCAACAAGAATGTGCATTGGGTCTTGTTGTGGTAGCTTATTCGCAATGTTGGGTCTTGTTGTGGTAGCTTATTTGCAATGTTAATGTTAACCTAGCTGAACCGGAGTTGGTTTAGGTTTGCTGTTTGTTGTATCATAGGACAGACATGAGCTATTACTTAAGTGCCATAAGTTTTATGTACTGATCACTTTAGTGCTAGTCAGATTAAAGAAAAGATCACTTAAGTGTCAGGTTATTGTTGAAAGTGATCATTTAAGTGCCACTCGGTGCTTAAAAGTGAACACTTAAGTGTCAACTTCTCTAGGAAAGGAGCACTTAAGTGCAGGTTACCAGCTCTAGCACGAACTGATGCAAGATGTGCAGAATGTACACTTGTATCAGGTGCTGCACAAACCCCCCAAACCACCACTACAGACCCACCACCAACAGGCATGAACCTTCAACACAACCAGCTCTAGTACGACTAGAGTATAAACCACTGGCCACCATCACAGCATGACCCACCATTAGCTTTGCATTGTGGCTATGGTGTGTTGCCGCTAGAAAGATCTGGTGCAAGCACTTTGCACCAGATTGCACCAAGCACCACCGGTGCAAGATGTGCAAACCGCACACTTGCACCAAGTGTTGCGAGGGCCTCAAACCATCACCATACACCCACCACCAATAATCACCAACCACTAGTAGAGCAAGTAAAGTAGAATCTAAATCAAAAATATCAAAAACACAACAACAAAAATTGATAAGTAGCAAGATCATTCCATTGATATTGATTTCAAGTCTCACCAACTCGGTGACAAACCAAAAAAATTAAAAATCATCCATAGCAAGTTGTAACAAAACTAGTTTTTCTTATCAATCAATATCAATATGCACTGAGACCCCCGGTCGTGCTCCTTTTGATGGACCTCGATTCATTATCCTTGCACTCTTTCTAACCGGACGTACAACTTCCTCTTCAATTGTCTCTTCATGTACTAATTCGATGGAGCTGCAATTGTCTCGGGATGAACCGATTCGAGATGGAGCTGGTGCTGAGTTGTTGGTCTTTCTTATTGGCGCAATCGATACCGTCTTCTTTTTTGGCGCAGCCGATGTTGTCTTCTTTTTTGGCGCAGCCGATGTCATTTTCTTTTTTGGCGCGGCCATTGATTCTTGAGTAGGGCATTGAGAAATAAGAACCTCCGAACTTCTCCCGGGCTAAAAAAACACAAGTAAATTATAAGCAAAAGTTCACACAATTTATTAAATGTAGGCAATAAAACTTACATTTGGATCTACATTGGATCTCACCTGAATCGCCCCATCTATCCTCCTGAGGAGAGGTAGTCATCTGTATAAAGGCCATAACTATATTGTCTTAGCCTCTTCTTAAGAGCCCCTCTTGTTCGAATTGGAGCATCGCGTTCAGCATCTTGTGATTTATTATCCCTTCTTTTGGCCTGTGATTTCTTGGGCCATTCTTTTTGCCCTTTAGTTGGCCTTTCATGTGGCTCTTTTAATGGCCGTTCAGCTTCAGTTACATTTGGCCCTTCAGGTGCAACAGGGGCTTCTTCGACCAATTTTTCAGCTAGGCGTCTTCTAGGTGGCCTTTTTGTAGCTAGCCCTTCGGTTGGCCTTTTGGTAGCTAACGCTTCAACCGCCCTTCTTCTAGTTGTCCTTCTCGTATCTAGTCCTTCGACTTCACCGACACCTTCACCTAACTCGTGTGGTAGCCCTTCTATTGGCCCTTCCATTGGCAATTGAGCTGGAGCTTGCCCTCTTTGAACCTAATAAAGACATTATGAATATAACATCAGCCCATATAATAACGTAAAGGAAAACTAAAGAAGTTATTGAACTTTTGGGTATTTTTCCTCGGGCCGAGGAATGGTCGATTGAAGCGGCCCTTGTGCGGTTTCAGCCAATCCTTCGGGCACACTGGGGTTTCAGCCCAATCCTTTAGGATGTCCTATTCGTCACCCGACAAACACATTAAAAATACCTGCTAATTATGCTATGTACAAATATGTAATAAACCAAAAAACAACATAAACAAAAATATCATAACTTACGGGGTTTCTTGTCGTCGACTGATGAACAGTTGACTCACTTTGCCCTTCTGTTTGGCCTTCAGTTGTCGCTCTACCTGTCCCTTCACTAAGCCCTTCCATTGGCTTCTCACCTGACTGTTCTTGCTGCTTTTTCAATTGACAACATTTAGTATTGTGCCCCGTTACATGACAATAAGAGCATGTTATCATCCCACCTATCCTACGCATTCTTTGCTGACCCAAGACCTCCCCCTCCAACATTCTTCGTCTTCGTTTTGGCCTTCCCATTTGCTTCTTCAGCGGCAAAGGTTGAGGTGCTTCATGATTGTTGGCTCCCAAAACTTGCTACTTCTGATTGGCTGCATCATGAATTGATATGAAGCAAGAAATTTCGTTTTCTTGTACCAATCATCAATGTAATCATCCACGTTATGGCCTTTTAATTGGATAGCACATATGGCATGTACACAAGGAATTCCACTTAGTTGCCATGCTCGACATGAACATTTTCTCCTACCTAGATGGACAACATACTTATCGGAACCCTTCATTATCTCATATCCTTCATCCCCATTCTAGATGCGATGACAATATCTACTTGCAACCAAGTTCTCATCCAATTTCTTGGCAATCCTAGGACCATATTGCCTAATCCACTTCGCAGCTTCATCTCTTTGTTTGTATAGCCGAGTCATGACCAATACTCGTATATCTTTAAGCATTGAGATGATTGGTTTGCATCTCGCATCAATTATTCTCCCATTGAATGCTTCACATATGTTGTTATCAACGTGATCGCACTTGAATTGCTCGCTGAAGAAGGTCTTGCACCAATGCTTCGGTTCTGTCTTGAATAGTGCATCAAAGCCTTCCTTGGTCAATTGAACCAATCCTTCTTTAGCCATCCTAAAGTCAGCCATGTTTGTGCTCTTTGCTAGCTGCCAAAATTGTAATTGCAGCTTATCCCCTTTATAGGTCTTTGCCCATTTTGCATATATGTGTCGTGCACACATTCGATGTTCAGCATAGGGCATCAACTCGGCTAATGCCGTAACCAATCCCTACAATAATTTGAAACAAGAAATGTAAGAAAATAACATGTTGTTAATATCAAAAAACAAACAAATTAGTATGACATTACCTTTTGTTGGTCGCTCATAAATGTCCATCCTTCCCCATTTGTTATATCCAAGTCAACCATGAGATTTTTTAGGAACTAGGACCAATTGTCCTTATTCTCTATCTTCACAACAGCCCAAGCCAATGGAAACATTTGGTTATTCGCATCTCTTCCAATTGCAGCCAGCAATTCTCCCTTGCACAAGCCCTTTAAGAAACAACTATCCAATCCTATCATCCGTCTACACCCGGCTAAAAATCCCTATTTGCACGCATCAAAGCACACATAGAACTTATCGAACTTAGTTCCAATATCAGGAAGTGGCCTCTCCATGACCTCGACAAACACTTTACTCGAAGGGTTTTGCACCCTACACTCCCAAGCATAATCCCACACTTGCCCATATTCCTCACCATACTGACTAATGAGTACCCTCATCACCTTTTGCTTCGTTCTTTTGCACTGATTCTTGGAACATTAATGCCCACACGCTCCTTCACCAACTGTTTGAACTGCGCACTCTTTATCTTGGGCATCAACTTCATCAGATCAAAGAATTGCTTCAACAGCCATGCACTTGTTACCCTTTTGTTTTGAAAATTAATGGAACAAGTATATTTATCTTGAAAGACCTAATAACGGAAGGACCCACTCCTCCTAACAAACGCGTCGTAGATCTTCCATAGACAATTTTGCTGTGAACACCTAGCTCTTACAAAGGCCTTAGTGTTTCTAATAAAGTCAATATTAATTTGTTCAGCAATGCAGTGCTTCAGTATAGCTTCATTAAATTGTTTGGCATCTTGGAATTTCATACCTACTGACAAAGAAGGAGAAACAACAGACGGATCATAAGAAGGAAACTTACTTTTCCTTCTACGCACAGGTTGTTTATCTTCTTCAAGCTTGTCCTTGGAAGTAGCATTTTCGATGTTTTCTTCATAATCAGTCTCTTGACCAGCAACACCAGCATCTACAGGGCCTTCAGCCCTGTTTAGAGCTTCATCAGCTACTTGCAAAGTTGCAAATTTATGGGCCAAAAAGTCCCTTTACTTTCTCCTTGACTATACAAGCTCCTCGTCGTCCTCATCACTTAAGAAATTTTCAACGGCCAACCCTTCATCGTCATCATCACTGGATTGAGTTACTTCCCAATCTAATCCGGTGATTGTGATATCACCACTTTCTTGTCTATCTTGTTGTCCTTCATCCTTACCATCTCCCCTTTCTCCTACTTGGGTGCTCTCTCTATTATCATCTTCATCTTCAAACTCACTATTGTACTCAACGTATACTTTCGCTTCTTCACCATGAAGATAATGGTACAAAACATCTCTAAATCCATTATCATCTTCTAAGCTTCTCAAACCATCTCTCAAACCCTTCCCCAGTACAATACAGCTTCTGTATTTTGCAAGGCAAATATGTCACTATATCCCTAACAAACCCAATATAAGATGCATTCTGTACTTTGACAAAAATAGTGCCCTCATTTCCCCCCTTATACTCCCACTCGTCCTTCCCAATGACAAAGTCCCCTCCTTAGCAAACAATGACAGCAACACAATCCTTATTACAAGCCATTTCTGTAAGTAAGGAAAAAAGAAAACAATTAACTTTTTGGGACCAGATCGACAAGAGACAATAGACAATTGTAATTGCACATGGAGGTCCCCACATTATCATACACTTTATTAAAGAAAGAGATGGGCATCTCGATCGTTGCAATCACTTTCATTATAAAACCAACAAATAGAGGTCCCCACAACAAGGACAACTCCCCCACGATACCCATTTCAATATGTCAATTTCAAATTGACCAGAAGGCCCTACAACAACCATTCCAAACCTTTAGAAATAGCTATTGCACATTACAGAATATCTCATCGGAGCCTTAAAAACACCCTTGTACATCACTATATCCAACAGAGCCCTAAAAATACCATCGCATATCACAAAACCATATCCCAGCCCTAAATCACACATCACAGTAGCATACCGGCCCTAATTTTTTCCTGGCTGAGCTCTAAATTGTCAATGCGAACCCTTGAATTACTCTAACACTACATTTGAGCCCTAAATCGTCTATCACAAGCACCATACGAGCCTTATCTTTCCGGTCAAGCCCCACATTTCACAATCGAGCCCCAATTTTTTCATTCGAGCCCTAATAGACAATTCCGAACCCTAATTTCATCCATAGGGAGAGAAAAGCACAAACCTTAGCCAGCGAATGACGGCCAGCGAACGATGACGGCGAGGGATGACAGTGAGCGACGATGACAAGCGATGAAGTGCCCTCTGTGAAAATGAACAGCGACGAAGATAAAAGCGAGCAATGTGACGAAGACGAGGAGTGAGCCCGATGTGTTTAAATGAAATAAGCTAAACGACGTTGTTTAGCTTGTTGCGAGTCCACCTGTATTTTTAAAGTCCACGTTGGAAATTTTTCATACGCCACATGTGTTTTTTTTTTTTTTTCCATAATTGCCACCTCAGTAAAGTTTGTCGTCGGAAAATGCCACGTATGCATTTTGGCCGGATTTTCTCGCTGTTGGCATTTAAGTGATCCCTTTTGCTCTGATTTTGGCACTTAAGTGTACCGTTTGTAAGTTATGGCATTTAAGTGTCCCTTCGTGCCAAGTTGTGGCACTCCCGAGGTCTCGTACATCGAATTCCACCAATCGACATTACTCGAATTTCTAGGCTTTCATAACTTTATTTCAAGTTAGACTTTGGTTTAATGGGCTCAAACTTGACGTATGTTTCACCAATTTGAATTTATATACATAAGGATATACTAACTTTGTTTGAACATTTATCAAACCTCTTCTAATTTCAAAGGCATAATCTAATTTACCAACTTATAGAAATAAAACTGATTACCTCGATGTCAGATTTACCTACTTTAATGGAAAAGTTAATAATACGTTCCTTTGAACAACACCAACTAGTTAATATAAGGTAGTAATTAAATGCTTGATAGAATCGGCAAATTATCAAACCCATCAATAATGAACAAAATTTAACATCAATAATCATCGGAAAGAAGGATGCGTACATAAGAATTAGATACGTAATTAAACATTTGCATTTGTTTCACATCCCTGGGCGATTATATAAAATGGTTTACACTGATGAAGATTCTAAACTCTAACAATAAGCTAACCTTTTGAGTCAAGAACACGCATCTTAGTTTTTCTTAAGCGTACCAATCTGCCTTCTTGAACTTTTTCCCCCTAAAGTCCACACTCCGAAAGGTAAAGACGCACACTATATAAAGAGTATTAATCAAGCTTTGGAATCGTACTGACGAGAATCTTCTTATCTCTTTCACTTTCACGGTCATTGCTCAAACGATGCATGTCACTAGGGATTCTAGAACCTTCTTCACTAAGGAAACGCTTGTGACGTCTTCATATCATGATCTGCATGCATGGTTACATACATAAAATTCTGGAGTCTTCTTCACTGAGGAAGCGCCATTCAACTTCATACCATCACATGCTCATTCATGCATGTACGATGTCATGTAGCTATAGGCTTTCATTCTTTTTCAATTTGACCACAACGACCAGATGGGTCCTACTAACCCCGTTTAATCCGCATTGTGGACTTCGAAGAAGCTGTCTAGCGGAAATTTCGTCGTCTTGAGCTTGAGGGAGTTCCTTCTCTATCAAGCTGAAGGAAATTACTTGTTTCTTGTGCTTATAAATTGACCCACTTGGAAGGGTTTGGAGCCGGGAGTCTCAAGCAAAGCCAAGCCAAGCCAAGAGTTAAGACTCTTGTTTCCTGTGTCTGTAATCTCTTTCTCTGCTTAAATCACTTGTTCCAATCTCTACTCTTCTCCTCTTTTTTCCATTGCAGAATTGAAGGTGAGACAGCAAGCATATAGAATGGCAGGATCAATGGAGGCACGCCCGGTGGGATACGGATTCAAACCGACGGAGGATCAACTCTTTAATCATTTCTTGAAAAAGAAGCTCAAAGGAGAATTGGAAGCTAACTGCCCGATTCCCGACCTAAACATCTACGACTGGGAGCCTCCACAATTATTTTTCATATACGACTGTAACTTACATATAGTTTTTAGAGTTCTCTATTTCCCTATTTTCTTATGGTTCGATAGTAAAATAACAGTCAAACAATCTTCAATTGTAGTATTATCAAGCGAACCGTCGGATGGATACGATTGTTACTTCCTTTGTCCCCGTGTTCGTAAGAGGAAGACTAAGTGTGGATTTTGGAAAGAGACAAGTAGCAGGCGTGTTAAACGAGCACCGGACGGTAAGCCAATGAGGACCAAGAGATATTTGGTTTACCACGAAGGTAGACAACCAAAGGGCCGCAGGACTGAAGTGGCCATGCATGAATATCACCTAAATTCAGATGTTTCGGATAGTGGAATTTCGGACCCGGTACTCGACTTCTCTTCTTTTGCTTCCCTAATTGAGCATCTTTAACATGGTTGCAAGTGCAGGTAAAATTGATTTCATTTCTCTAGATATGTTCCTGATTAATCTTCATGAGGTTTCTGCCTTTGTGAGTTCATGATTGTGCCATAATTCAAGTGCGATTTACCTTTAACTCAGCTGTACTTTGAACATTAGTTTTCGCAAGTCAGAACTTTTTCCCGCTGTATTTTGTAGAGAAACGAAACTTACCAATAATCATTTTAGGTTTTAATTCCAGTGACTCCTGAACGTTAGACTGCCAAAAATATAGTGATTCTGCAGCAACAAAAGGGACGATTTGTTCTTGAAATTTACATCATTTCAGTTTTGATAAGTGATGCGTGATGTATCTTGTGCATACTATACTTTCGTGCAACAAAGGAGTATCGGTTGTCTTAACCCTGAAACTCATCACCGGTGTCATTTTGTCTCTATAGACGGCGTGGGTTCTCTGTCACATAATAAAAAGGGAAAGTAAGAAAGCAAAGTCTGCAACAGCCAGTGCTCCAACCGATTTAAGCAGCCATCTGAGTAGTGCACAGGTGAGCAAATGTTACTTTAGGTTGATACAAAGCAACATATGATCCAAGAAACATCTAAACTATACTAAAGCTCAGGTAATATTTGTTTGTTTCTTTGTTTTTTTTTGGTTTTTTTCGCACAGGCAATTCCAGGAGTTACTATTATATCTGACTATCCTACCGAGACACTGAATACTGGTTTGCCCGACTGGAACGTGGCCATTCCTGATCAGCAGCCTCAAACGAGCAAAGAGCAACATTCGTGTTATGATGATAATTGGCATGTTGATGGACCTAGCGATGGACGTTGGTATATACCAAATTCTCTGAGTGATGGCATTGATATCACGGATCTCTTGGACACCGACGAGAGCACAGGGCAGACTCAAACATGCAAAGAGAAACATTTAGCGGATTATGATAATTGGCATGTTGGCGGACCTAGCGATCCAAGTGATTGTATCTATCTTGAGGATCTCTCTGACAAGAGCAAGGATTAGTTTGCCAAACTACAGTGTGCTAGATTATGCTCTATAGATTAGTTGTGAACTGTGATAATGGATTGCCAGTGTTTGGTGATCCCTTCTAGATGTTAATCTCAGCTTAGCTTGTTATATCAGTGATGGTGTGTGCCAACTATGCTTCTCCAAGGATGGGACCTTATATAAATCTAGCATGATTGTATAATGTAGTTTTATTTTTTCTTCATAATTCGTATATTATCTTGATTTGGTCATGCATCAATATCTATTCGTCTAACCTTTGAGAGGCCTTGCAATATGAGACTTTCCTCCATTGTTGTAGTCGCAAGTCCATATATATGGCTTGTCAAGAGATTTGTATGTAAAAGACCCATCCCTCATCAATGCCCCGATTATTCCGCATGACGGGTTTCACAATCTCTTTTGATTTCTTATCTCTTACCCTTTCTCGCGGCCTCACCTCCCTCTTCAATGGCAGCACCACCCCCACCATGATGATAGATAGGGCAAAATAAGGGAATATTTCAAATATGGTTCTAAAGTTAGATTATTTTTTCAAAAGAGGGCCCAAAGCAGACTTTGTATCAAATAAGGCCATAAGATGCCAAACTTAATCTCAAATAAGATATGGAGCTCATCTGATTGGCTAAATCTTCATTGCCAGCGAGCACATTTGACTCATGACACTTTCCAAGTCATGGCAGAGGGCATTTTCATCGAAAAGCATTTTTTTAGTTTCTTTTTCTTTTTCTTTCTTTCTCTCTTTTCTTTTTTTTTCTTTGGATTGAGGTAAACCGAAAATAAGAAAGAAAAAAAGTGTCACATCCGTTGTCGGTGGAAGGAATGAGAAAGAAAAATAAAATAAGAAAAGAAACTAAAAAGAAAAAGAGAAGAGAAGAAAGAAAAAGAAAAAGAATTGAAAAAAAGCTTTTCGATGAAAATGCCTTTGATCATGGCTTGGTGGCAAATGCTAGCCAGCCGGCAAATATTTGACTAGCCGGTGCGCTCAAGGTCTTATTCGAGACTAAGATTGTAATTTCAAGGTCTTAATTGAATAAAAGTTTATCTCGGATTCTTTTTTGAGAAGACGACCTTACTCCAGGCCTTATTCGAAATGTCCCCGCAAAGTATTTCTTTCTCACGGCCTCTCCTCTCTCCTTCATGGGTGAGACCATGCCATCACCACAAAGCTAAAGAAAGAAGCAAGAAAATGAGCAGCCTTCGATGTTTGTTATGTGTATGATATGATTATGAGTATTGATTGGAAAAAGGGAAAAAAAAAAAAAAAAGGCGATTAGTAGCATGACCTCACGTTCAGTGGGATCTGGATGGTAGGATCTCTAATAATTTCTCACCAAATAAAGCATGAGTTCAACCACACTCAAGTAACTGTCTCGCTATCAATGGCATTTGGGAGCCATTTTTCCATAAAATAAAGCATTATTTCAATCATACTGAAGTAATAAAACATGCAACTTTTTGACAATATTTATGAGCATGACTTTATTGTTTATGAGTATGAATGGAAAATAAAAGGCAAATTTTATGTAAAAATGAGGAAAACTGCATTTAAAGTAACACCCTCTCAAAACTGACACTTCGATCTTTGGTATCACGAAAGGTAAATCAAAGGAGCAACCAAAGCAATAATGCGAACTGAGTTACCATTTTCAGTCCATACATCGAGCTATGATCATATTGGCATGCATGGTGGGCAATTTGAAACCTAGAAGCCTTGCCAAATTTATGATTGAGGCCAATAGATGGGACAAGTCTAGGGTCCCGTCACAAGAAAAGCTGGAAATTTTTTCAGTGGGTAGATTTCTGACATTGTTGGTAAATTCTGAATATTGAGAAGCCTTGCTAACCCTATGATTGAGCACATTTGAGGGGACGAGCCTAGGGTCCAGTCATAGGAAAGCTGGGAATTTTTTTTATAGCAGGTAGATTTCTAAAATTGCTTGTAAATTTTAACTAAGGTTGGTACAAAAGGTGTAACGGTACCTCAAATGGTAGGTAACTTGTTACTTGTATTATTAGCGACTCTTCTTAAAATCTTCATATGAAAATTACCAATATTATGAATATATACTGACAATCCAATAAGTTAGGAACTTATCAACTTCTTTGAATTGTTACTAGTATAGTTAGTAAAACACCAACCCTAAAAGAAATTTTCCAACATTTAAATAAATTAGCAATTGACTAAGTTTTTATAAATTTTACAAATGTTATAAGTAAAATACTAATTCAAGGAATTTACTATCATCTCAATAAATTAGTAAATTACCTATTTCCTTGAAATTTTAGTAAAATATCAATTTTATAAGGAATTTACCACATTCCATTAAATTAATAAGTTACCCACTTTGAAATGTACAAGTTCAAGTAGTAAACGACCAACACAATAGAGAATTTACCAACATTTGTTGGTGAAACATCTCAAAGAAATTTGTCCTAACTATCCTTAGTGTGTTTGCTACGATGTTTGCAGTTGTTTGTGATGTAATACAAAAAACATAAGTGATATTTGTGAAGGAAAAAAATCACAAACCGTTCTGTTTGCAAATCTTTTTAGTTTGCTAAAACAACTAGCTAATGACGATGCTTATGTCAATTTTGAAGATATCAAGTCATTGACAATGTTGGAGCAATGACCATATCAGATGATTTCTGCAAAAATCCAATATAGCTGTTGTCGATGGAAATACGCACCAAAATAATCGAGAGACTTCTAAGAAACGGAAATAGGCTTTCTATCAGACTTGTTAGAGCCATCAATGATAGGATAGCAAAAAGACTATTTCCGGCTAGCTTGCAAATGTTCAGGAAAAAAAAGGATTGGTATGGGCAATGTAATCTCTATACAGCAGCACCTATGGATATCTAATAGCTATCTACTTCTCTAAGACATCTCCAGTGGGAAGACTGAGGATGCCTATATAAGAGAAGATCGTTGAAGCAATAGATAGGATCCAGAAATTTGCAGGAAGCTCTTAAGTAAGAGTGTTTCATTCTCTAAAAATCTTCATAGTAGCATTCTTGTTGGCTTGTAATTGTGTGAATGATCAAATGTATAGAGTAATATCGACACGTGACTCTTGGTAGTGTGATTTATCATGTGATAAGTTTGGTGTTTGCTAACTATAACTTGCCTAGTAGATTACTAGTGCAATCCAACGCAACTTGTAGCTGTTAGTGTGGACAGTGGATAAAGGCTTGGGGATAAAACCGAACCACTATATATTGTCTTATGCTCCAGTTTCTCTTACTCTTACTTGCATTAGCACTCAACTTGATTCACGCTACTTGAATTATCCGCTTAACCTGATCCATACAAGGTTACCACAATTTTCCGCAAAACTGTCAATGTATTTTAAAATAACCTATTCACCCCCTCTAAGTTGTACTGATAGTCCCAACAACATTTAACAAAATAGTTAATACCATCTTCTTTCAAATTTTACAAGGTGATTAGTAAAAGACTGACCTTATAATGAATACTTATATTACATCCAATGGCGACTAGGTAAAACGGCTTACACTGATGCAAGCTCTAAATTCTGATAATAAACTAACCTTTTGAGTCAAGAAGATGCATTTAATTTTTTTCCAAAGCGTACTGGTCTGCCCTTTTGAACTTTTCCCCCTAAAGTCCACACTTCAGAAGGTAAAGATGCATATGATATATAGAGAGAATCTATCGTGCTTTGGAATCGTACTGACAAGAATCTTCTTATCTCTTTCACTTTCATCGTCATTACTCAAACGGTGCATGTTACTTGCGATTCTAGAATCTTCTTCACTGAGGAAACGCTTGAGCAATCTTCATATCATCATGATCTGCATGCATGGTTACATGCATAAAATTCTGGAGTATTCTTCACTGAGGAAACGCTATTCAACTTCATACCATCACATGCTTATTAATGCATGTACGATGTCATGTAGCTATAAGCTTTCATTCTTTTTCAATTTAACTACAACGACCTGATGGGTCCTACTAACCCCGTTTAATCCGCGTTGTGGACTTCGAAGAAGCTGTTCTTAGCAGAAATTTCGTCGTCTTGAGCATGAGGTGGAATCCACTTGAAAAGCAGTTCCTTCTCTATCAAGCTGAAGGAAATTATTTGTTTCTTGTGCTTATTTGTTTCTCTACTCCTCTTTTTTCCATTGCAGAATTGAATGTGAGACAGCAAACATATAGCATGGCAGGATCAGTGGAGGCACGGAAGGTGGGATGCGGATTCAAACCGACGGAGGAGCAACTCGTTGGTCATTTCTTGAAAAAGAAGCTCAAAGGAGAAATGCAAGGTAAATGCGCTATTCTCGAGCTATTCTCGAGCTACACATCTACGACTGGGAGCCTCGGATTTATTTATCCTATACGATGGTAACTTACCTTTAGTTCTTAGAGTTCTCTGTTTCCCTATTTTCTCATGGTCTGATGGTAATTGGTATTTGCCAGTAAGACTTTAGATAAATAACGGGTAAACCATCTTTGGTTGTAGTTTTTTCAACTGAATCATCGGATGGACGCGAGTGTTTCTTCTTTTGTCCCCGAGGTCGTAATGGGAAGACCCAGTTGGGATATTGGAAAGAGACAAGTAGAAAGTGTGCTATCCGAGTGCGGGGCACCGGTAAGCCAGTGGGGAACAAGATGACTTTGGTTTACCATGAAGGTAGACGACCAAAGGGCCGCAGGACTGATGTGGCCATGCATGGATATCACCTAAATTCAGATGCTTCAAATAGTGAAATTCCGGACCCGGTACTCGACTTCTCTTCTTTTGCTTCCCCTAATTGAGCATCTTTAACATGATTACAAGTGCAGGTAAAATTGATTTCATTTCTCTTGATATGTTCCTTTTTCAGCTTCTTGAGGTTTCTGGCTTTGTGAGTTCATGATTGTGCCATAATTCAAGTGCGATTTAACTCCAGCTGTACTTTGAACATTAGTTTTCGCTAGTCAGACCTTTTTCCCGCTGTATTTTGTAGAGAAACGAAACTTACCAATAATCATTTTAGGTTTTGATTCTAGTGACTCCTGAACGTTAGACTGCCAATAATAAAGTGATTCTGCAGCAACAAAGGGGACGATTCGTTCTTGAAATTTACATCATTTCAGTTTTGATAAGTGATGCGTGATGTATCTTGTGCATACTATACTTTCGTGCAACAATGGAGTTTCGGTTGTCTTAACCCTGAAACTCATCACCGGTGCCATTTTGTCCTTATAGACAACGTGGGTTGTCTGTCACATAATAAAAAGGGAAGGTAAGAAAGCAAAGTCGGCAACAGCCAGTGCTTCAACCGATTTAAGCAGCCATCCCAGTAGTGCTTAGGTGACCAAATGTTACTTTAGGTTGATTCAAAGCAACATATGATCTGAGATACATCTAACTATAGTAAAGCTCAAGTACAGTTTGTCCTTTCTTTTTTCTCTTTTTTTTTTTTTTTTTTTTTTTTTTTTTCGTATAGGCAATTCCAGGAGTTACTATTGAATCTGACTATCCAACCGAGACATTAAATACTGGTTTACTAGACTGGACTGTGCCTATTCCTAATCAACAGCCTCAAACATACATAGAGCCACCTTTGTGTTATGGTGATAATTGGCATGTTGACGGACCTAGCGATGGACGTTGTTATATACCAAATTCTTTGAGTGATGGCATTGATATCACGGATCTATGGGACTCTAACGAGAGCACAGGGCGGACTCAAACATGCAAGGACAAACATTTAGCGTATGATGATAATTGGCATGTTGGAGGACCTAGTGATCCAAGTGCATGTATCTATCTTGAGGATGTCTCTGACAAGAGCAAGGATTATTATGCCAAACTACAGTGTGCATGGATTATGCTCTACAGATTAGTTGTGAACTGTGATAATGGATTGCCAGTGTTTGGTGATCCCTTATGGATGTTAATCTCAGCTTAGCTTGTTATATCAGTGATAATGCTGTATAACAACTATGCTTCTCAAGGATGGGACATTATATCAATCTTGTATGCTTGTATAATGTAGTATTAATTTTCCTCACAATTTGTATATTATCTGGATTTTATCTACTCGACACCGGTCATGCATCAATTTCTATTCATCTAACCTTTGAGAGGCCTTGCAGAATGAGACTTTCCTCCATTTTTGTAAAGTCGCAAGTCCATATATATGACTTGTCAAGTGATTTGTATTTAAAAGACCAATTCCTCATCAATGCCCCGATTATTCTGAATGATGGGTTTCATAGTCTCTTTTGATGTCTTATCTCTTACCCTTTCTCGCAGCCTCTTCTCTCTCTTCAATGGCAGCACCACGCCACCATGACAATAGATAGGGCAAAGTAAGGGAAATTTTCAAATATTGTTCTAAAGTGAGATTATTTTTTTCAAAATAGGGCCCAAAGTGGACTTTGTATCAAATAAAAAAATATAAGGTGTCAAATTTAGTCTCAAATAAGATGTGAAGCCCACTAGCTGGCTAAATCTTTGTCTGGCAAGCACATTCGACTCATGTGGCACTTTCCAAGTCATGGTGGAGGGTATTTTCATTTAGGAGCATTTTTTTAGTTTTTCTTCTTTTTTCTTTCTTTCTCTCTTTTTCTTTTTTGTTTTCTTAGGACTGAGGAAAGCGAAAAAAAAAAAAAAAAGTGTCACTAAGTTGCCGGTGAAAGGAAGGGGAAAGAAAAATAAAATAAGAAAAGAAACTAAAAAGAAAAAGAGAACATAGAAGAAAGAACAAGAAAAAGAAAGGAAACAAAAAAAAGAAGCTTTTGGACAAAAAAGCCCTTGATCATGGTTTGGTAGCACATGCTAGCCAAGTAAAGATCTGATTAGTCGTGAACTCAAGGCCTTATTTGAAATTAAGATTGTAATTTCAAGGTCTTATTTGAATAAAAGTTCATCTCGAATTCTTTTGAGAAAACAATCTTATTTAGGCCTTATTCAAAATGTCCCCGCAAAGTATTTCTTTGTCACCGCCTCTCCTCTCTCCTTCAAGGGTGAGACCATGCCATCATCACAAAAGCTTAAGAAAGAAGCAAGAAAACAAGCAACCTTTGATGTTTGTTATGTACATGATATGATTATGAGTGTTGATTTAAAAAAAGAAGATAAGCGATTAGTAGCATGACCTCGCGTTCAATGGTATCTAGATGGTAGGATCTCTAATGATTTCTTACCAATAAAGCATGAGTTCAACCATACTCAAGTAACTGTCTCGCCATCAATGGCATTTGGAGGCCATTTTTCCACTAAATAAAGCATCTTTTCAATCATAATGAAGTTATAAAACATGCAACTTTTGACACTATTTATAAGCACGACTTTATTGATTATGAGTATGAATGGAAAATAAAAGGCAAATTTTATGCAAAAATAGGAAAACTGCATTTAAAGTAACACCCTCTCAAAACAGACACGTCAATCTCTAGAATCACGAAAAGTAAATCAAAAGAGTAACCAAAGCAATATTGCGAGCTGAGTTACCATTTTTGGTTCATAAATCGAGCTATAATCATCTTAGCATGCTTTGTAATGTTTCGACTTCCACTTATGCATGGTGGGTAACTTTGAAATCTGGAAGCCTTGCCAAATCTATGATTGAGGTCATTAGATTGAACAAGTCTAGGGTCTCGTCACAAGAAAAGCTAGAAATTTTTTCATAGTGGGTAGATTTCTGAAATTGTTGGTAAATTCTGAATATCGAGAAGCCTTGCTAACCCTATGATTGAGCACATTAGAGGGGACGAGCCTAGTGGAAAGATGGAAATTTTTTTAAACTCGGTAGATTTCTAAAATTGCTTGTAAATTTCTACTAAGGTTGGTACAAAAGGTATAACTGATGCCTAAAATGGTAGGTAACTTGTTACTGTATCATTAGCTCTATTAGGAATTTACCAACTTTCAAATTAAATCAGTAAATTACCGACTCTTCTTAAAATCTTCATATGAAAATTTCCAATATTATGAATATATATGACAATCCAATAAGTTAGGAACTTATTAACTTCTTTGAATTGTTACTAGTATAGTTAGCAAAACACCAACCCCAAAAGAATTTTTCCAACATTTAAATAAATTAGCAAGTTACTAAGTTTTTGTTAATTTTACAATTTTTGTTAGTAAAATTCTAATTCAAGGAATTTACTATCATCCCAAAAAATTAACAAATAGTAAAATATCGATTTTATAAGGAATTTACCACATTCCATTGAATTAATAAGTTACCCACTTTGAATGTACAAGTTCAAGCGGTAAACTACCAACACAATAGAGAATTTACCAACATTTGTCTATAAAACATCTCAAAAAATTATGATGATTCCTAACTAACCTTAGTGTTTACCAAAGTAGCATGGACACTGATACACAACACGATACCTACATGGACACGCTAACACATCATTTTCAAAAAAATGAAAATTACCGGCGTTGGGACACGTTGTATATTAAATTAATATTTTTATATATACATGATAAATTATCATTTATATAATTATTTTAATTAAATTAATTTGATTCGAATTCACAAATAAATAATTAATAAAAAAGAATTAGGAATGAATTTACACAAATAATATTAATAAATCTATTCACAGGAAATTGGAAAGACATTCGTAGGAAATGCATACCTGGGGATATATTTATGACTTTAACAAAAGTTATCGATAAAACTAATGACTAATAAAAAACTAGAGTCAACTTATCTAAATATATCTATCATCTTTTATAGAATTTATCATTATTCAATATTCAATACTTTTATTTTCCAAATCACTTTTAGCCCCATCCATATGTTTCACCCTTTCTTGCCTAGCGCTTCCTTTCTTTAAATCACCCTCCACCTCCCTCCAAAAAGGGGGAAAATCAGGCCAAGTGGGAGCATCCCCATTTTTTTTAATTTCTTTTTCCACCCTTCTTCCCTAAACTGAAAGAGGAACCCAAAAACCCTAGCTAGCCGCTGCCTCCTCCTTCTCCTTGCACATTCCTCCTCTCCATCCTGCTCTCTCTGATTGCCTCATCGTAGTCGCTTGCCGCCTCACCTCCGGCCCTCCTCCTCATCTTCTCCAAGTTCACCGACCTCAACACCCTCGTCCTCTGCTCCTCCGTCTTTTGCCTGGTCATCCCTAGATTGATGCCGTCTCCCCCCTTGATTACTTTGACTGCGGCGCCGTTTGAGGTCATCTGCTTCGGTTTGCTACTCCAGCAGTCGCGTTGCCCCATACAATGAGGCCTCTCACCTCAAGAATTGGTTTCACGAGCTCGAAGACCTTCATGTCGAGCTCCGGAACTCCACGAGGTCATGTGGCGATGATACGATCCGCAACGTCCTCGCCCTCGCCCCCACCCTTCTTCACCTTCTTCAATGATTCTCTCTCCCTTGCACTCGCAGACCCACGCCAGAAAATCTGAATTCCGTGCATGTTGGAATTGCAAGTCGGAATTCCGGAGAGACTCGCATATCTGAGCATGTCAGGAAGAGTTGATCGTATCAGAAGATCCGACACATATTGACTGCATGTCGGAGCATGTTGGACACATGTGAGAAGTATTCAACACGACACGTAAACCTCCCAAGCATGTCTGTGCTTAATAGGTGTTTACTACAATGTTGCAGTTGTTTGTAATGTTATACAAAACGCATAAGTGATATCCGTGAAGGAAAAAATCACAAATCTGTTCTCTTTCGCAAATCTTTTAGTGTTGCTGGGTCTTTTGCAAAACAGCAACACCAAACTAAAATGACCGGCTAATGACAATGTTCAAGTCAATGTTGAAGATATCAAGTCATTGGCAATTTTGGAGCAACGACCATATCAAATGATTGCTGCAAAAATCCAATATAGCTGTTGTACACCAAAATAACTGGAAGACTTCTAAGATATGGAAACAAGCTTTTTGTCAGACTTGTCAGAGCCATCAATGACAGGACAGCAACAAAAAGTATTTTTGGGGTAGCTTGCAAATGTTCAGGAAAAAGGATTGTATGGACAGTGTAATCTCTGTACGGCAGCACCTATGGATCAAAAAAGAAAAACAGAACACCACAGGAAATCAGGAAAGGGCCATCCGTCTAAGATTGAGAGTCAAACGAGCCGAGCGCCATCAACGCTGGTGACGCATGAGGCAAGAGGGAAAGGCGTCGACATTGAGTGAGGCGTGAGGCAAGACTGCAAGAGGGAAAGGCGAGAGGGAAGGGAAACTGGGAAGTGGGAATTGGGAAAGGCATATTAGAATTAGAATTAGATTTTCGTCAAAAATTCAAAAAACATTAAAAATATATGTAGTCGGTCCGAGTTCTCACCCTAGAACTGAAAATTGGACCAATTGGTCATCGATTCCAAAATTAGGAACCTTGGACCCGACGACACCCCTTGGAATAGCTTAGAACCAATAGGTCTAGTTTGGTCCAAGTAGTTCTCGATTATGTATGTCCATTTTGTTCACCCCTAAATATAATAAAATTTGCTAAGTCATTCTAATTCAAGTTGGCACTTTCATATAAGTGTTCCTAAATTAAAAACGTCACTAACTCAGGGTAAATAAAAGTTGGTAAGTTAGTATAAAAATTGCTAATTTGCAAAATATAAATTTGTAATTTGACAAAAGTGTCGGTAAGTTACTACAAGCTACTAGAAAATTAGTCGATTATCATTTTTTAACTAACATATTTTTTACACCACGACACTTGTTGAGATTTATTAGCACGAAATAAAAATCCTTCATTTTGACACAGAAAAATAGAATTCCACCAAATACGGACATAACTCAAATTTCTAGGCTTTCACAAACTTTATTTCAAGTTAGGCTTCGGTTTGATGGGCTTAAACTTGACATGTTTTACCAATATGAATTCATACACATATGAATATTGTGGCTGTTTGAACATTTATGAATCCTCTTCTAATTTCAAAGGCATAATAGAATCTACCAACTTATGAAATATATTAAACCCAAAAGCTTATTACCTCGATGCCAGATTTACCTACTTTAATGGAAAAGTTAATAACATTCCTTCCAACAACACCTACTAGTTAATATAAGGCTGGTAATTAAATGCTTGATAGAATTGGTAAATTATCAAACCCACCGATAATGAACAAAATTCGATTTTGATAATCATTCGAGATACATTACGTAATAAGAGTTGGATACGAAAACTAAATATTTTGCACTTATATTACATCCAATGGTGACTAGATAAAACAGGGTTTACACCTGATAAAGGTTTTAAAT